>JAVQJD010106969.1:0-94039 GCA_036023655.1 Nannoperca australis
TGTGAGAAAAAAAAAAGGGGGGGGGGGGGGGGGTTGGATTACAGGATATTTCCAAATGAAGCAAATGACCAGCGATTAGATCTGTTAGCGTATAGGTGAGCACCACACCTCTGCCAAGACGAGGCTAGCTGCCTGACTGGCTCAGCCCGGCGCCAAACCTCATTTACCCTTCACCAGTAAATAATTACCCTAATGGCTATTTTGTGATACATGATGCAATTAAAGCCTAATGCAATGCACCTCTCGTAGTGAACGTGTCAGGTCCCACATAACAGGCGCTGGTGGTCCCGGGCTAACGGGGCTTGCTACCTGACTGGCCAGTAATGAGGATATCCTCCAAAGCAGACAGAAGAGCTCCCTAATCAGCTGGATCTGTCAGCCAGGCGTGTTTGTTTGCAACCGGGGGAGCTGGGAAATATTCAGAGAGAAGTGGGGGGGGGGCGCGAGCAGAACTTGATGCAGGCTATTCCTGTTAGCAGAAGAGGGAATAATAGAAGCGGGTATGAAGTGAGGGCAGAATGATCAACCCCCATCCTTTCCCCCCTGTAACCCCAGCTTCTCCTGCAGGCTCCCCTCACCCTCACCTCCCCCACCACCACCACCACCACCACCACACTCCCAACACCCCAGTCACTGTCAGGCCAAACACATGATGAATTGCCCTGTCAACAGAATTCATTCAGGGACCAATTAATTCAGCAGAAATGAACTAGAGCCATCAGTCGCTGAAAAACTCAGAGCAAAGAGAGCAAAGTAGCTCTCTTTGGAAGAAAGAGAGACAGTGTGTGTGTGTGAGGGGGAGATAGAGAGAGGGAGAATGAGAGAGAGGGTGCCAAGGGAGTGCAGTGGAAGTTAGCCTGACAGGAATTGGTCATTTAATGCTTTAGCGCACTGGAGACAGCCCCTGTCATAGAGGAAGCCATGACAGGACTCCCCTGGTACTTTATTTATTAATTATCCAGAGCAGCAAGGGGCATTTAACTGTCTCACTCCAGGCCTGTCAACTCGACTTCTTGTCATTTCCTCTCCATAAACAGGTCCTTTAGAAACAAACCCCAAATCAAAGCAGGAGAAGATGTAATTATTCACAGAGAAGACAAATATTTTTGTTGCGACGGCTGTTGCATTTAGAAAAAAAATGATTCAGTTGTCATGCCCCAGAAGTGCGAGCCCCGCTCTGAAAAGGTAAACACTTGATAGTCATCGAGGGAACAATATCTGGCCTTGTGTTGTGTCAGCTGACCAGCTGTAGTGGAAGGGCTCCAGCGAGTCAGGTCACTCTCACGACCTCTCGACACGAACACAACACAAACATCAACACCCCTCCAAGAACGCAAGCTTCTGCTGGGAAAACGTGTTTAATACAATATTACAATATGGTTCCCAACATTTTTTAAAGCACAAACCTCCTCGTGGCTCGTGCATCTGTACAGTTGTGCTCAGTTAAGTCATAGGGCAATTTTCTCTTCACAGGTTTTTTTTATTCTTTAGAGGTCTATACAGTATGAAAGACAAATAAAATGGTTGGTGAAGCAGAATTTTGTTTTTGTCTTCTGCCTGGGTGAGAACAACTGATCTAAAAAAATTATCTGGTGAAGAAACATTACCCCAAAAAGATAAATTTGTATGTCAAATAATGTAGCAAACAAAAGCATCATTTTTTTGTCCTTCCTTTATTCAAAGTTACATATGTTTGGAAGTGTTTCTGCACAATACTGTAAAAATATCCTACACTGACAGACTCTGTCACCAGTGATAACCTCTAATTTACAGTTCCAGTTTGTCTGCTAAACACTGCTCAAGAAGGCAGCACTTTGTGCATTATTAGTTCATAATGCAGAGCAATCACCTTTCATTAAAAGGACATTAATCGGCAAATCCTAACAACACTACAACGCAGTGGGGGCAAACTGACGACGTTGTGAAGAGAAGTGAGGAAATGAGGACAATGTATTTTTTAACATGATGAGCTGTTTTTTTATTTGTATTAAAGATTGCAATTAGCCTAAATGGATTAAAGATGATAAAAATTGGACACCACATCATTGTCCTGCATGTATGCCACTTTATTGTGTATTTTCTTTATTATTCCTACCTCAACTAAGGGACTAAACCTTAAATCTCCCACACAACTATACTGCTCAGTTCAGCCCTTTATGTTTCTAATGATCCCCTTTCTTTCTCATCATCTCCTTCACATTCACACAAACCATTGATGTCTATCCTACAAGCTGACTGTATGTAAATATGTACGTCTCTCTGTATAAAAGACAGGAATTATTAAATTAATAACTGACTGACCAAGCTGTTATAGGGAAGTGCTTCCTTTCTAAATGTGGAGCCCGTCTGAAAGAAAACTGCTTTAAGGGATGACATCACCTCAAGGTACACAGGTACAAGAAATCTAGAGGAAAAGAAACATTTCTAAAATAATAAAAACTAACAGCATGAGGATTTCCACAGAACAGAACTATTACAGTGCAACGATTGTCTTCCTACAGCTGACACGGTTCTATTTTCTCTGCAGGAAACTCAATGAGTCCGTGGTTGACCTATTCAGTCAAAGGTTTGATCTTTCCCTATTGTGTTGTGTTGATCAGGTAGTAAATATTTGATGAAACCTTTTCTTTAGCACATTATGCATCACAGTGTAACAGGAGGATGGAGTGGCAGCTGGGAAGCCGTCAGGGTATTCCTTACCAAGATGACACAACAACCCACCGCAAACAGCGTTACAAAGCACTTTTATGAAACAGGAAATACATGAAAACTTCATGAAGCAACGTTAAATGACTTCTCATCCAAACCGCCCTTTGTCATGGGCGTCACAATGTTTTAAATAAACACCTTGTTGGGAGCTGATGATGCAAAAAGTGTCAACTCCACACAGTGGCATGGTGGTCACAACCCTAAAGTGAGCACCAACACTTTTTAGAGAGCTGATCTTCTCTGCAAGTTTGAAACAAAGGCGATAAAATCCAGAGGAAGCCAGAAATAAGGAGATGTGCTGCAGTATATAATTAATTAAATGAGACTAATTAGGAACATGAGAGCAGGTGCCAGGCTATGGGCTGACAGCACCGACAGCCAGACAACAGGAAGAGAGAAAAGAAAAAAAACTATGGGTAAGGGGTGTAACGTGACAAGAGGAGGGACAAAGCAACTTTCTGTGTTTTGTCACATGAAACCTCCAAGGAATATATGTGACAGAAACTGTAGACCCAGACGCCATGGGGGTCTTTCCCTTTGTTTAAGACAGATTTTCATTTTGCCAATTTGAGGTTGATGCAAGCAGGAGATTTTCCTCCTCATTATTTCTGTGCGTGGATAAAAAAAAAAAAAAGAAGAACTGTACAACTGAGGGACGAGTATATGAACATGTGCTGTAGCTCACTGGAGACAGCATAGAGATGTCATGCATTTAGAAACACTATGCATATGAATGGTAACGCAGGGCTTATATCACAGACTGCACAGCCTCTGTTGTATAGAATTCGAGCATTACAGGTCCTGCAGAATTAAATGTTATTTTTTGTCATTTTTAGGCGATAAAAGTCATTCCAGCTCATTAGCTCCTGTTCCAGAGTGACACCAGGGCTCCTAACATCACAGTTATTGGTGTGAAGCATTCTGTTACATAAATAGGGACAACAAAGAAGAAAACCTGTATTTTTGCCACAAAAAGCACCCCTCTTCCTCGTTTTCTTCCACACAGATGTGGTTACCAACATTATGGACAGTCCAGCTTGTGCAGCCAAAGACGCTCAGAAGGGGCATCAGCCTATTTTATCACAATTTGCTCGCTAACCAGTTACAAATGTGGCATGTGATGACAATAATGAGGCTTGATGTCACTTAGCCTTTGGACCGTGTGTGTGGAATAGCAAAGCAGGATGTCAGGGTGCTGCAGGTCCTCCACTCTGGCACTGAGAGGCCTCCTGCACGCGAGGTGACAGACACCTCGGTTAGAGAGAGAGCCGCCTCTCTAACAGCATTATAAATTACTGTAGATCCTATTTGTGTCAGTGGAGGCAAGTGAGGGGAAAATTCAACATCAGCCTATTTATTCATTTACTTATTCCCTGGCTCGGTCAGGCTCAGTGCTGCCGGAGAGGAGCTCTGCTCCGCTCTGCTGTGCCACTCTGCCTCAGAACAAATGCTGTGTGTTTACAGGGACACATGGGCATTTTATTTTAGAGGCACTGGTGATATCAGAGTCAATCAGGCCAGAAAAGGGAAAACATTACAGCACAGCTGAATTCTTTCTTCCTATGTGGATAGAGACAGAATTTATAAACAATCATAAACTACAAATAAACCTGCAAGTGTAGAGCATGTCCTCCATGGTGGCAGAAATGTTGAAAAGAAACTCACAGATCCTTTCAAATATATATAACACACACCTCACACCTAAATGATAAAATGTCAGTTGAAGCGTGTTAATATGTGGAAAATTATTAACATGTACATGTGTACGTTGTTTTATAACAGAATCAAACTAAACCAAAACCAATAGGTTGTCCCAAATGGCCCATGTGACCATTACAAGTAATATGGGCGTTTTCTGATCTGTCACCTCGGAGGTTAAGGTTTGGTTTAGTCTGGTTCAGTCTGGTATGTTTAGGCAACTGAACGTTAAGGATAATGTTAACAAAAGACTGTGGTCATTATAAAAAGAAACTAACGTTGACTGTTAGGGAGACAGGGGGAGGTTGTTGACTTATGGCACTGGTGATTCTTTCTTTAACTGAGAAAAGCCTCACTGAGTTTAGACATCTTTTTTTTCAAGAGTATCATGACAAAGACAAGCAGCAATTATAATGAGTGACAGAAAAAAATACATAAAACAGATGACAGAAAGATTGTTCAGAAACATACATGATCACATGCTGGAAACAAACTTAAGTGGAACCTTAAGAGCACTAAACCATTAAAAAGAAATATACAAGGCCGATAAGAACACTGACAGCCAAAATGTGAAATGAAAGTCTCGGTAAGTGAGTTTTTTGAGCAGATGCTGCGTGCTCAATAAACAGGCTCACCTGACTAAACGTTCAAAACAAGAATGCTAACAGTTCTTACTTTCCCTAATCAATAACAAGTGATAGAGAATGGATTCAAAAAAAAAAAAAAAAAGTAATTTCCCCGCTAACAATGCCACCAGTGAGTTAAAGGACCAAAGTGGCCGCAGCTCGATATGTTTTTGCGTGCACCTGTTAATTCACACACACACACACAGACTCACACACACACACACACACACACAAAAAAAAAGCTAATACAGGAAAAGAGATGGAGCTTTCGTTTAATTATCAAGGGATGGCTTGGACTGTGCATCATCATTAGTTTGACTAAATAGCGTCGGTCAGTGACTCAAGTAGTGGTAAATGGCACAATTAGCAGGCTGAGCAAGGAGAGGTATATTCAATTTGAAAGCCTTCTTTCTTAATCCATCTCCTGTGATCATGAGAAATGCTGAGCTATGGGCTTTTACGCTCATTGACATTAATCAGGTAAATTCCAAGTAAAATGTCAACATTGTAATCAAGAAGCAGCACACTCCAGCAAAATGTAAATGTCTATGGACGCTAAATTTAACTGTCCAGCAGCTTTTATCTTCCCTATACCCTTAATGCCATTCCTCTTCTTCCTGCACAGATTCCTCTATTAGCAAGTTGGTACATATCCTCTTCAGCTGGGCATATTTGATTAACAGCTAAGAAAAAAGAAGCACAGATTAGTTTGAAACCTACGTAGCAACCAACAACAATGAATAGCTTAAGTACAGACACCAGGGAGGTGTTGACATGCTTCCTTAACATGAATCTGTTGTTCCCTTGTTCTACTCCCGGTGCCCCAGTGCCCCAGTGCTTAATCCCTCAGTGCACTTGCTCTGTAACCCCAGCAGGTGCAGTGGGAAGCTATAAACACAGCTGGTGCGTCTCAGCGTCAAACTCTCAGATCTACCCTCACCTCGTACCTCACCCCACCGAAGAACCCACAGTTTACCCAGAATACCATGCATAACCCAGATTCGTGATGCTGGCTAATTCTTTTATCAAGGCTGCAGGCAAGACAAGGGTTCATGTCAACTAATTACAAGTACTCAGTGTTTCCGTCAGGATTTTCTAGAAATTTGTCAGGGTGGAAAAACCACAGAAACAGCTTATAGACTATTATGGGACATAGAATTCATGAAATTCCTCTGCGGTTTGCACCTTTAAAAAGCACATATTCAGTTAACTGATACTCTAGGCAACAGACACATTTACAAAAGCATAATCAAGCACAAATAAATCAAATGTGGCAAAAATTAAGACAAAACCTATTTGTTGCAGATTTTATACTGCTTCTGACAAACCTCCATTTTATTGGCACTGATTAACAAAGCTGATTTAATAAAAGGGACATTTAATATTTATTTCTACCACAAAGAAATGTTGGTTTAAATCAAGACAAAAGACAAAAGTTACAAATTACGTGCAATACATGGAAGCACTGGTTATTGTCCAGAATTTTGTCCAGTACGTGCATGCATAATTTCTTGTCAATCCCTTGTGTGCATGCGATTTGAATTCAGCATAGGAATGGCAGACCCCGCCTCTGACAACGCACCAGGAGAGGTAACTAATATAGCCATAGCAGCATAAATAGTATCACAAACTGGGTTTGAGATAACAAATTATTCTAATTTATATCAAGTTTATTTCATTAAACTTGGTTAAGTTTAAGGAATGATTGTTCTGCTAAGAACAGTCTAGTAACGTCTGTTATACATAATGAGAAATGTAGGACTTTCCCAAGAGCTCTTACCGTCAATATCCAAGTAAGTAAAGTATTAATTGTATTGAGGATTTTGAACAATTAAAAAATGTGTTTGATAGCTACTATACAATGTATATAGTTGGTCGAAAATGAACAAAGTACCGGAAAATGGTAATTTGGAAAAGAAAGTTGAGCCAATATCCATCAGCAGACGAGCTCAAGAAGAAGTCTGAAAAAGTCTATAAGTCTATAAAAAGTTAAATATTTTGGAAAAGTTTATACTGAGATTAAAACTTGAACTCATATGGAAACTTTACATTGTATGTTCATGTACAATTTTGATACTGTACATTGCATCTGCTTCCCTCTGTTGTATTTTGTCTTTGCTTGTCTTTACTGGAGGCCTGATGACTGTGTATCAGGTGTCTCATTCACTCTGATTTAATGTTCTACTTGGCTTTGCATTTTAACTCGTTAAAGCATTGTAGTCTATACCTGGCTGGGAACGTTAGTCCTGATTGCTTAGGAAATTCACTGCTGCCTGCCTGTAATGAGAGTGGACAGAGGTTAGAACAGCTCAATAGAAGAGATAACCAGTCTTTGATCCAAACAGCCATGCAGAACATACAGGCAATACCATCAGAAAATGTACTGTCAGGAATTTGGGGTTTTAAATTACACCTGATTAACCTGAAGCGAGGTGGAGGAAGAGTTTGGTGGACGTCACAAAACCTGTCAACTTTCCTCAAGACTAAGCCCTTAAAGGTTTGGACAAAGAAAGAAATACCGCTAAACACACAGAGTCGCCACATTTAAAAATAAAATGCAAGCTCTCTGTGATGAGGGATTCTATTTCATGCACCTGTCATTCACTTCCATCTCGAGCGCTGCAGAAGTGTGAGAACAGGCCTTGTTGATCAAGATCAGTGAACAATCTCATGTCTGCAGATGTCTGCTGTGTTATTATCAGAAAACATCAACACATCAGATTGCTGCCATGAAACATGTATCACAAAGAGGTTTGATTCTGTCGAACTGAAATTTGAATCATCCTCTCTTTCTGTGTAAGTAAATATAAACTCTACTGATACTGCAGCTATTATGCATGTGTATCCATTTTTCAAGAGAGCATACAACTTTGGAAACTAAGCTTTCAGTCCTCTGCCACAAATGTTGCATTTTTCTCTCTTTTTCAACCATCCTACTCTGAGCAACAGTGATTTAAGCCATTTACAACCTTCAAAATTTTGCATGCTTGCAAGTTTGTATTCCACTCAGAAGGTGGAAGCTAGCAAGCTAGGCTAACTAGCCTTTAGTCAAAAAGTGGAAGCAAATTAGGAGTAACAAAGCATAGTCGTGGAGAAAAGGAGGGATTAACAGCTTGTGTTGTCGTAGGAAATGAACTGGCTCTTTTTAATGCCCACCCACATAGATAGGCTAATGCCCACAAGTGTTTATCAGGCTGTCCAGTCGGTCCACTGGTACAAATGTAGGTGTCATCATCACTGGACAAAAATAACATGTTGAGTTAAAAAATGTATTTTAAATTCTTTAAATTGAAATGTCTTACTTAGCAATAATAATACATTTTATTTATGTAGCACTTTCCAGGGAACTCAAAGACACTTTACAAAATAAAATAATTATAGATGACTTTACATAGGTTAAAATAATCATAATTTATCAGTGTAAATTGGGCTAGGATAATAATTAAAAAGAGGAAAGTGATTTTTCCTTTCTATTAGATAAAAGTATTTCCCAGTAGACTGGCACAAAAAACATATCTGTTGATGAGATATGTCATGACCTGCTGTAATTAATATTTTCCTTTAATCAGGATTATGTTTTGACAAATCTGATACTAAACATTGTCTCAAATCCCTCAGCTCTTGAATATTCACGAGGGTCAGCTAGATAAAGATTCAGAGTTGCCACCGCAGCCACTGTGCGTTCCAAAACACCTGAGGGGGAAAATGATTTTCTCATTGCCAGAATAATGGTGTTCATTTCTGTTAATCTACGGCCCAGTGTTTTCCAATTTGGAGGGTGTATCCTCAGTCTCTACTGTCTGTTATGCTCCAGGACCAGGGAGAGGCCACTTTCTCCCCATCTTGGTGGCACTTGAATTAAATGGAAGCAACTTGATTGCTGGGAAGCACAAGGCTAAGCGTTAAAGCAATTAAGACACTCCCAGTTGTTAGCCAAAGGACTGGGCAGCTACAGCTCAGGAGAGAATTCATTTGTATATAATGATATCCACTAGTCTTTTTATTCACATTTTGGTTTCATGGCTCTTTTGAGGTCTTTTGTGTGGGCTTGTAAGAGAGATGAAAACAAATGTGTGGTTAATAGGTCCTCCGTGGACAGAAGAGGTCTATTAGAGAGTTGTTTAGGAATGAATGGGAGGACTGGCTGAAAAGACCAGAAGAAAGGATGTAGACGCTGATAACAGAGTGGACCAACTGCTGCTATTTTGCAGGTTCACTTTCCAAAGGTTCAGTCTGATTCCTACTTAGATTCCTTTATTCAAATCCAATGTGAAGAAGTTGCAGCTGTTGTGGTTTATTGTTAGTTTACAAATGTAGGTACTGTGAGCTCTCAGTACCGGTCCCTTCTTAAAGGATCAGTTCATTCAAATATTACACCCATTGATAACTCATTGGCAGGAGCACTTTTTTAAGGTCATGTTAAACAACTTAAATACTTGGTAATGTTTAGAAAAACATCTTAGATAAAAACTGAAAAAGTCAACACTGACATGTAGCAGGGCCCAGGACCTATTCAATATTTAACCAAAGCCAGATCTTTTCCAAACCTTAAGCTGCTGTTTAAGTTGCCTGAAAAACACTTGGGTGGTGGTATGTCAAAGTTTTGTGCTTTATCACATTTCCTGAAGATGAAAAAATGTCAAAGTGAACCCATGCAGAAATTACATTTCCTCAAAACTTGTTTGGCAAAGCCAATTGGTGTTATTTAATCATATCTTGAAGGAGACAGGATTTAACTGCTCTGAGTGCCACAAATGAAATCCCATTCATTGCCATTGTATTGGGGTGGAGGCAGTCTAAGAGACAGATATATCAAACCCTCAGAAAATAAAACCAAAACTCTGTACATGAATAGATACCACTGGGGGGAGAAAATTTGCTTTTTTTGGTAATTTGTGTTAACTTACCTTTTAACTTAATTCAGTTGGTTATAACCAATTTACTATGCACAAGGATGTAACTATACTTTTTTCAAAAAAAACTAAAACACGAAGGAGTTCAAAGAGTGATAATCATTTTCTAATCACAAGTGTGATGGCTTATAGACACTAAATGTTTGAAAGCAAACAATTTTCTCTCCAGCTGGCCTCTTTATAGATCATGAAAATATACTACTTAAATCAATGGGAGACATCCCACACACAATGGCAGCCCTGCTGTTCAATGATGGCTTTTGTATTGGGGATAATCTGCTAAGGTCATCAATCATGTCACGCATCCTCCAGTGTGAAAAAACAAAAAAACACTGGATTGAAACATACCTATTTTTAAACATCTCCCTTCTTCTATTGTTCACAAAAAAAGATGTGAGTTTATGTGAAATATCTGTAAAGAAATATGCGTTTAGCACCATGCAAGGGGAATACACCAAAGGAGTCAATAAGGCAAATTGTTCCAAATTCACTGTCAGGCATGTGGCGAGGCAGGCATTTTCACAGCAAAAGATTCCCCGGTTGAGCTGGAAATGTACAATTGACCCTGTCTGCCTTTTCAAAATGGTGCAACATTATAACCTGGGGGAATGTGTTGTCATCCAAATGAGATAAGTTTATTTTCTGCGATGTAGCATTTGTTCCATCAGGCGGGGAGGCTATAAAGCTAGAAGGATCAATGGGGAGTCGAGCTCGGCACATGTGGCACGAACGAGGAGCCCGACGAAAAGGCTTGGCCACCACCCAAATCTCTGCCTCTGCCTTCTGTGCGGGCCCAGCTTTGGAAAGCAGGAGGCCTCAATATTGTGGAACAAATTTGCTCTAATCTGAGCGTGCTGGTCCAGGGCTCCGGTGGGAAGGCTGCTCTCCTGTGCCCTCCCCGCCTGTCCCACAGATCAGCCCAGTTTACCCTTCACAGTGCCAACACACTGCAAGACGGATGAGATGTCGGCGGGGGGGGTTAGAGCTGTCGGGATCGTGGCACTTCCGTGGACCGCTCATGTGTGCTCTCAGCAGGCCAGCGCTTTGCCCTGGAGAAAGGAAGCTGAGTGGAAAAGAGCTGGCACGGGATTGGTCAGCTCCCACCTGCATCCTCACAGCCAACACTGACACAACTTGCACAACTTAAAAGCATGTCACTATTAACCTGGGAGAAATGATTGAGGTTCAAATCAAGGAAAACACCAAAACACAAACTGCTGCTCAAATTAAACCATTTTAACCAAGATGACCAAAAGAAACAGATGGTGTATTTCCAGATTTAAAAACACAAGAAAGAATATATAATGCATTTCCGACTGCAAAGATCCCACAAAGCCAAGCGAGGATCCTCCCGTTGTCAATGACTACATTTAGATTAAATGTGGTACACATGAGGTCACGTGCTCTGCTGGGGACTGTATCCATCAACTTCCAGTCATTTTACAGCCGCATGCAAGGCTCCTCGGCTCAGGATTGATCGAGACAGGAAAGGAGTGGGAGTGATGAAATGTATTTAGCAGATAATTATTTATGGTGGCGATGTTGTGAAGCTCCTCTACAGCACTTTTTTCAGGCAGCTTCTCGGGGGAATAAGCATTGTTTATACCAAGAGTTTGAGTGTTAAAACTTAAAATTGCCAATTGCCTCATGATATCTCAAATAAGATATCTAATACTCCTGGGGGGAAGGGTTAGGGTTAGGGTTTGATCGTCACTGGCATATGATTAAGGTTCTTGGCCCCATTGGGTTGTGCTAGTGTGCAGCTCCCTTCAAAATAAAAGGTATCACTGAAATTGGCATGTCAGACATGCAACATGGGGCAATGCCTCCGGGTTTCACAGAACAAGACAACCAGTTATAAGATAAAATGGACGCACACGAGATGTTAATACACCCTAATGTAGGACAAAAGGGAAGACTCCAAATGAATGATAATGTTGCCCTGTGACTACTGGATTTATAAAGATGCATCGCCAGATATGAAATAAAAATGTGATGATATGTCAGTTTTGTGTTCACAATTTGTTTCCGCTGTTGTGACCAAAACATTTCATTATTGCTTAAGATTTTAGGACTGGTTGATTTGACAACACTCATGGTTACTGATGGTAACTGCTAGTGCATTTCAGTGATACAGGTCCCACAGTTCTGCTTTAAATGAGACTTGTCCACTGTCCACTTGACCACTGGCAGCAGCAAACACACCTTCAGCAGTTCTGAATTGCTAATGCAAAGGATAAAGAGCAACCAGCGATTGTTGCACGTTCACAGTGCATCCAAATAAACTGTGGACGTCACATTGTTTTAATATAGAAGACTAAAGAAGATAGTCAACAATGTTGTTTAACACCAGATGTTGTCTTCCACATAATGTGAAATGCTCACATCCACCAGCATTTGTACAGGATTTGCATCCTGCTTTGGAAAGTCAGACTCCAACATTGACATGGCAACCTATGAGAGAGGCAATTATTATAGTAAAATCTAAATACATTGAATGACTAATACTATACATAAGGACTGGTATCAAAAAAGACCCTTATCCTGATAGAATAGATATCCATCATATTAATGAGCTATAGAATCAATCTTACCAATAAACAGTATGTAACTATTGTGGGTATTTAAAAATGAGGTAGACTGTGAAGCAAACAATTTCTCAGTCTCCATCTCTAACCGGCTTACAGGAGCCCATTCTAGGAAATCTTCCAGCTGCAAAGCCGAGCTGAGCACCGTTAAGCACCCGAGTGCACCCCGAGCCATTTTCCATTTGCAATAAACCCAGTTTGAAACGGGGCAGAACAACAGAAAAGTTGACTTGTTAACACAGGGAGAAGCAGGAGGACTTGTATGGTCTCAAATGAGCAGTCTGGGGCATTTTCATGCACTCGAGGGGGTGGACGGGCCAGGAGGAGGGGGGTTTGATTTCCATAGCAACAGTCAAGTCCCCAGCTGTCATGTTTGGGCTGAGATAGGTGCTGTGAGCATAGGGACCACTTAACCCCAGCCACACTTCAACTTAGGAAGTTAAGATGCTGCTGAGTGTCTGTGCCGTGCCTCACTTAAAATGCAAACTCTATACCCATGGGAGAATAAAGGGAATGCTTTTGAATTAACCCGGGGATACAGGAGCTATGCAAAAAGCCTCCTCAGAAATAATTAACCATCACTGTTTTTGGATGTCATTGAATGAAGTGTAAAGGAAAAAAAATAGACAGTGAGAGCATCGAGCCAAGCACATAAACACAATGAATGTAATGTAATGTTTATCATCATGTGTCAATTGAAACTATTCGCCGGTAGACAATTATAGTAGCTGAGGTCTATTGTTTAGTAACCCAAGTAGATAAACTGTCAGAAGTGGCACCATGAAGGAATGTTTCAAAGCTGTGGGACATCAAAGGTAATTTTTTTTATCTCCCAAATGTAATTATTGTTCAAAGCTTATGAAATCCACTTTATACTCACCTTACTTTTTGTTCCCTGCCATTGTCCAGATCACAGGGTTTATCTCTCCAATTACAAGCATCTGAAAACCCTTGATGCTTAAATGAGCCAAACTGAATTTGTATCATGTCTGGCGCTACAAGCCTTAGCTCAGACAGAGAACATGCTATTATTACAGTGTTTAAAGTGAGGCTCTTTAGCTGCAGACCAATGTAAGCACACAAGGATGAGGAACAGTGGAAAGGAGGGTAAAATAAGGAGAATGTGTAGAATGAGTGAACTTCAACTGGTGTATTTTTTCATTAAACAGCAGTTGCTGACAGGGCATTTATTTTGACTTTCTGAAACAATAAGTTAACTCATTTGTTTCACATATTAAATGTGAATATTAATAAATGAGAATCAAGGATGAAAGCATTCGATCAGGCACACATGTAGGTATTAGGACTGTGTTGTGGACTTCAAAAACATTTGGCGATTGTGTTACTAAATAGTCTAAAAAAGATAATTTCTCCTTTAATTTAAAGGAGAGCGTTATTCAAAGGGCTTTTGGAAATCCTTTGACCCTTGTATACCCTAATGATGAATTTGGACATCATTTTTGAAGGAGGAATTGTATCGTTTGACTGCCAGACTGATTTAAAAGGATAAATAATGATTTTAAGGTTCCATCTGTCTGAGCATTGTACCTTAATTATTTTTATAACAAGATGTTCTTTTTGAAAATTACCTCAATGACCATGATCTGTACATATAAATGTTGATTTAACTTTTCCTGGTATTATAGTGGTCTGTAGTGCAAGTATCCTGAAGGTGGAACAGCAGGTGGTAAAATGTAAGAACTGATTTATTTTAAATTTATAGTTCATCATTTTGGGAAATATGTTTATTTGTTTTCATGCTGAGAGTTCAAGGAGAAGGTTGATACCACTGTCATGTCAGCACGGTGAATATGAAGCTACCACATATTAGCTTAGCTTAGCACAATGACTGGAAACCGCAAGCCTGGCTCTGTTTAAAGCTAACACAATTTGCCTACCAACAAACTCACTCATTAACACGCTACATCTTATTTGTTTAATCTGTATAGAAAGTGAATCATAAAAATGACTAATCATCATATCACAGGGGCTTATTTGCCAAACAATTTCTTGGCCAGGTCCAGTTGCCAGGCAACCAGCAGGAACTCCAGTAAGTTACTGGCCACAACCAAGACATAGTCTTGTACATAACAGCTCTTTTTCATTTTTACACTTTGTTTTAGGATGAAATATACATAATTACTGTAGTGAACTAATGTCATCCATCAATATTTAAGATATGAAATATTTATAATTAAACAGGGAATTATGTCAAACTGGCCTCTTCCAAACCCACCAGGAAACATGTATTTTTGTTTAAACTGAAGCAACTGCAGTTTGAACATTTCTACATGCAGGATCACTCGCTCTCCTCTGAGCTCTTCAAACAGCCTTCCACAACATAACAGATATTGCTCGCGACAGGCCAGACAAAATGTCCCTGTTGTTTTGCAAGGGAAAATGTGGCATTGTCCCTCCACGGCGGTCCCCTTCTGGGTGTGAATGGCCATCTAATCAAGCTCTCCCTTTCACTGCAGCTGGTTTACAGCGAGCAGCGGGGCTGACCTCTGAGGGGCCCGTCTCCCCCTCCCCGTCCTTGGGGACCCTTCAACAAGCTTTAGAGGCCAAATGAGGTGTAAGTCTATTAAAAGGGAGTTAAAAGATCACAGTCCCTCTGGGGGTGGGAGCCTTTGCCTTGTCATTCAGGTGCGGCTAATTTCCTTCTGCTCCACACGCAGACATGAGGCCTGCCCATGGTCCTCATCGCACTCAGACGAGACCTGCTGCTAAAATTTCAAATGACAGCTTCTTGCAGAGGCAGCATGTGATTTAGTAAAACAAAACCGTGAAACAAAGAGACATTGCATTTATGTCGTGGATTATATTCACAATGAATAAAGTGTGGCCATGCAGTGTCACAAACCATGATCCAATTCATTTATGACGCTTATAACTACAGTGCAAATATCACGAGCGTTAATTAGATGGAAAAGCAAATGTGTTTTTCTAAAAAAGCCAAATTTGGGTGACTTTTTGTAATGATGTGAACACAGACGCGTTGATAAATAATTGGTCATGTTGACTGCTGCTTATTGAACTGATAGAGGAAGAGAGAGGCTGAAGAAGCCAACAAGGGAAATGGAGGAACAAGGCCACAGGCAATGCTTGAGTGAATGTGAGTTAGAAGTTGTGGCATAAATTGATTGGAAGTGAGTGTTGTCAGAATAACATGCCGTTCTACCAACCAGGGTCCTATTGAGGGATCTGTTTATCACCGCCCCCAGATATGCACCTTAAACCTCACAGCCCCAAACACAGAGACAATCACAGCACAGTGTAGTCACATAATACCTGACAGTTACAGTGCTCTATGGACAGTGATGTGATTTTCCTTGTGTTGGCTCTGTACTCCAGCACACTGGATTTGAGATGAAACAATGAGTGAAGTTAAAGTGCTGACATTTAGCTTTAATTTGAGGCTAGATAACATCCACATAAGGTAAAACAAAGTGTATGACCTGAAGCCTATATAAGACAAAGCAATGTTGTGATCAAACAGTAAAGTGCTCTTGACTGGCCAACTCAGTCACATGACCTCAATCCATCTGATCATGTGTTTCACTTATCGAAGACCAGACTTGAAACAAGCGAGAAACAGCCATTGATGGCAAATAATTTGAGACCAAATATTAAATGAATGACTTTATTTAAGTTGTGTATATAAAATAGCTACAATTTCTACACAGTTCATCCAATGTGGATGTAAACACCCACAAATTAAATGAATAAATATCAGCATATCATTTAATTCTATCTGATAACATTATACTGACCTGTACTTCATATGATCAGATAGGCTGTAAACGAGCCAATAGTTTAGCCAGATAAACAAAAAGTGAGTCCACGCAAAATGTCTGCTTCAAGTCACCTTTGTTTTGTCTTCCATTTTAGCCAACCTGCGGGGTTATCTGATCGTCTGGTTGCTTCTGTTTCATGCCTTGCATTCAGGCGCCACAGTAGAGCAGGTCCACTACTCAAAGGGTCCAATCCCCAGCTCCTCCTGACCACATGTTGAAGTGTCCTTGAGCAAGAAATTGAACCCCAAATTTCTCCCGATGGTTAGCTCAGTGTCTTGTTTGGTAGCTTGCTGCTATTGGTGTGTGAAGGGTTGAATAAAAGGCCAAATTGGATTAAACTCTATATAGATGCAGCCATTTACAATTTGTATTCCACATCCCGAGTTTATGTTTAATAGATCATTTAGTAATGCTTTGTAATTCATTAACAACATTTGCATTTTCAGGTTATGAAAACTCTCTGTTGATCCATTAATGAAGGATCAAGTTTATCTCTTTCTAATTAGTCATCAGTAATTAATTAAAGGTTCTTACAGTAATTGATCAAGTCTGATGCTCTGCAGTTCTTTTGTACATGGTCAGAGGTCAAATGGTCCATTGGGGGAGTCTTCCTGAAAGTAAAACCCTGAACAGATAAAGTGTCACGCTGCAGGAGGATAAATACCAGCCACAACCTGGCAACCCAAAAGTTACATTTTGAATAGCTTATAACTGCTCTATAAAGCATTAAATAATTGATTGACTGTTTTTTAAGCTATTGGTCAGAAATTGGTACAGAACTTTATTATGCAGAAAAAAAGAATCAGTTGTGCACTTTATGTAGAAGATTACTGGATCATCTCTGTACCATGAAAGCAAATGCACTTGTAAATTAACTCTACTGACATATAACTGGACTTCTGGATTCACATATGAGATCTCTGAACACCCCTCAAGCAACCGTTGCAGTGGACCAGTCGACCTGATATTTGGCTGAGGAAGAGCTTTTTCCCAAATCGAGCATTGACAGTGTTTGTCAGAGGGGACCGGGGTCAGCTGAGCAGCATTAACCTCTGGGAGACCATTTCTGTGCAGTGCATTAGTCTCATAGTGGAGGAGGAGGGATGTCCTGTAATAGATTATTGACCAGCGGGCAGTGGCCTGCACCGCGCCATGTGGTCCTAGCCATCTACTGACCTCTTCATCACAGATGGAGGATCCCACCTGCAGACCAGAGCAAAGCTAGAGGACACACACACACACACACACACACATACACTGCCACAGCAGCATAACCCCATCGACTAATGAGAAACACACAAGTAATATTCTCTGTTTGGTTGCAAGACAGTTAGCAGGACAAGGAACCTGAGGGGTATGAAACCATATTCATTCATAGCTATAAAATGGGAGTCCTTGGCTCATCAAATTGAAAGTGCTGGGGAAACAACAATTGCTTCCATGAACTTAGACTACCTAATTAAAGGCAGGCAATTTCTCTCCGAGAGTCACACTCAGGATCTTTAATTGAAATCAAAATGAATATCGCTGGAACACAGAGAGCAGGGTGGAGTGAGAGTGGGGGTGGGGATGGACACATCCTTTGCTATTTCACCAGTCTCACTGTCAGCTTGTATGACTTCGTATTTGATTTGTTGATTGCTGTGAAATAGATTCTGAAATAAACCTTTTATTTTCTACTGTTCGGTTTTTAAAGCAACTCGTGGCGTGCTACATCACAGCAGCCAAAAGCACGAGAATAAAACAAATCGAGAGGACAAACTGACAAAAAGACAAGAGCGTCTCCAAAACCATTGCCAATATCATCTGTGCTCTGTTTCCTTTTGGCTCAGCCTCGCTTTTTTTTTTTTTTAATTGTTTGATAATTCATCTCCGAGCTCTAATTTACCCCCCATTGTCAGCCCTGTATGTTCGACCATTGTGTGAGACATTCAGCTGAATTTCAAATGAGCTTGTAGCGTATAAAGTCTTTCTTCCAGGGAAAGCACCTATTTATGGACATGTTTGTTTGTTTTTCATCAACATTAACCCTTTGGGCGAGGAACGTCCGTATGCCGTCATTTCAAGAACGGTCCCAGGAACGTCCTTGGGGCGGGAAGTCACACTGTTTTAGTTAGTCTGGTTTCTCAGTGACTCCTGGGCTGAAAATACAAGATAATTAATTTTGTTTTCAGTATTAGAATATGTGACCTATAGGATGGTCTCTTTAAAATCACCTTAAACATTCCCACTAAAACGCATAATACCATTCATTTGATAGGAGACTATTCAAAGTTAGAAACCAATGAGGTATCATTTCTGTAATGGGTTCTATGATGACAACAAGTATGTGTATATTAAGGTTGGTTAATTAGTGAAACACACTTAACTTGTATGTTTTCTGTTTTTCTTTTTTTCTGTTTCGTTATTTCCTTTTGTCTTTATAAAGCAATTTCAAATCTGTGGTTTTAACTAAATAAATGAACTGTTTCTATGAAGAGTATTATTTTAGTGCATGATGGACAGCTTTAAAAACATTACCTGATTTATAGCAAAGACATACCTGTTTAACTTCATTTTATTTTCTCTTACAATGTGTGCATGATTATAACAGACTACATGATTCATTATCACATGTGATATATTTACGAACAACCATAACCACCTCGATGTAAATACTGGATCAATAGTCCCTTTATCAGGATCTTACCTTAAAGCAACTGAAGTTCTTTGGCAGGTCATAATAAAAATGGCTGGTTAGCTTAGCTTAGCACAAACACTGAAAACCCTCGGAAACTGCTAGTTTGGCAACAAAGGTAACAACAAAGTTTTAATCCTTAATTAGTGAGCTTTAAAGATGCTGGAAGGCAGACTTTGTCACTGTTGGAAAGAGGCAAGCTATCTGTTTTCCACTATTACCAGTCTTTGTGCTAAGCTAACCACCTGCTGGATGTAGCCATATATTCACCAGACAGGTATGAGAGTGGTATTGATCTTCTCATAAAGAAAGAAAATATCTCTCCAAATGTCTAATTATTCCTTTAAGGTTTGGAGGACTGGCTAAAAGCTGCATAAACTGCTACAGGATGTAAATGTAAAATTATTGTGCAATAATAACAAGTTAATTAATTTTGTTACATTTCTTTAGGACATGGAAGTTTAACTTGCAAATGTAATTTTAATTTAACGGAAACTGTACACCATGATCCTACCTTCTGCACGCGACATTCATTAATAAATTCCCTCTAACAAGATGAAACCTTTGTTGGTGTCTGATTTTTCTTAGTTGTGGTTAAAGACCAAATATAAAAAACCTATAAACATATCTGAGTGTTGCAAAAATAAATGTTGCACAAAACCCCACAAACCTTTTCAGTGTGCAACACTTTGCTATATACACACACATGCACACTAACAAACACCCACACACTCAAACAGGACTGAGAATATGAGGCTATCAGAGCATTGCACATTACATTGACTGGTGGAGGTCTTCACTGTTTAAGTGGAGCTGCCTGCTGAGGTTTTCCTCCCCAGCAGCAGGCCTATAAGAGTGGTAAGTGGCGGTGATGAGACACTGTCCCCTGTGCCTCCTTCAGCTGCCATTCCCTTTAAATTGAAACAGAGTCCTGCAAATAAATGCCACATTCTGAGCAGGGAGAACGCTTGAAAGTTGAATTTCATATAAGTACCCGTTGGGGAATTGGCCCCGGCACAGTCTGCTTTATTCGCTCTGCTTTTTGTTATTTATATGATGAAGGAACAGGGCTACGTCAGGGTCATTCAGTGTTCATTTATCATTTTATGTTGTGTTCTGAGGCAAGCTACTATAGCCAGGCTGCCTATAGCGACATATTCTGCAACATGACTCCCCTCCTATGGCTCTGAATATTACAGACAATATTATTCTGACGTTTTCACTTCTTGGTACCAATATGCGTTAGTTTTACCCCGTGTTCATTAGCTTTAAATGGTATCTCTCTTTAAGATTAATTGAAGCTGAGATAAAAGAAGATGGCTCCCAAGAGTGGCCCACTGTTTGTTATTCATGTTGGCTTGAAAACAGCAACAGTAAATCCTCTAAGTTGTTGTTAAGCTGGCTGTATTACCATATGTGTGCCATTTCCATGGAGTGACAGACTCCCCTGGATCAAATGGGGACTATTGATCCTGAAGCACTCCATTTCAAGTTAATTGTGCTTGAAATGAGGTGCACACACTCAAGCATACCTGCATTGGGAAGGCTTTATTTATTAATATTTGTGAGGGGAAACCGCGTCAGATAAACAGAAAATATTCAATTCACGTCTTATTCAATTTTGCTCCAAAAGCCAGTTGTGCTGAAGTATGTTCTAAAAGTGGTTGAACCAGATTGAATCAGACTTTGATCCTCAGTAAGGCCAGTGCTACATGAGACTACAGGCTACAAGGGAACATTTATAGGCAATACAATGCAGGAGATTGACTGAAATTATACTAGTAGAGCAATGATTTAACCTCATCAGTGGAAAAAACCCTCATCAGATGACAGATGCCCCCCCCCCTTCCTCCCAGGGTTTCCCAGCTCTTTCCCCAGCTGGAGACATAAGTAAACCTGGCTGTAATATTTCAGTAGGGGGTCAGGTGAAATCTGGCCTCTCCCTGACCCCCATTCCCTCCGACACTAACAAAGCAGGCTCCAAGGTAACCAGGCATGAAGAGCCTGGCAGAACCGGAGAGGCTGGAAGCGCCGGAGTTCCTCAGCAGACATCCCGCTCAGCCTTCAGCGTGATCATGTGCCAGATTATGACTTCAAATACACACCGCAGCCTACAAATCATTTATCTTCCCTGCAGCACGGTGAGCTGAAAGTGGTGAATCTGAAGTGAAAAAGAGGCACAGGGGATTAAATGTTTCAAACACAATCAAATCGGAAAATCTCACCTTAAAACATACTCTCACAATGCATTATATAACCTCACTTAAAAAAGCTCCATGTCCTGCAGTGTAAAACACAGACAATTCTGTAATAAGGGAATATGCTGGTAGGAAAAACGTACTAATGTCAAATTAATTGAAGTGGTGGTTTAAGGTGGACTGATCATGCACAGTTTAAAGAAGCTGTGATTATAATTCAGTAGTTTCTTTAGCACGGGAAGCTCCACTGTCAGTGACTGGCAGTGAACGACAATGAAAATCACTGCTCCCTCCACCGGCCCCGGGGCCACCGTGCAGGGAAACAGGCCAGCACAGCACCATTTATAGGACAAACCCCTCCCTCAGTTTGTTTATAAGCCTATTCTTTTATAATAGTATATATAAATAAGTGAAACTGTGTAATGGATCACATTTAACAGGCAGGCATATTGAGGCAGGATTTAATTTGCATGCCAGATTAGCTTGCTATTGGTTGGGGCAGTGCCGTAGGGCAGCCTATTCATTAATAGGATCTAGTCTCTTCAAATCCATTAAGTCAATTTAACCCATACATAATCTGATTTCAGAGGCACCATGTAAATGTTTTACTAGTATGCCTGTTCTAGGACAGACCTTTGCACTCCCTTAAGTGCGGCGCTGTGGTGGTATTTGTGGCGTTGAGGGAGTACATAAGCCCACCCTCCAAATAAGAAAATAAATAATAAAAATTAACATATAAAAATTAATTTACACAATTTACAATATGTGTAGTTAGGCCTACCACAATCCCTTCATCTGTAGTTTTAAGACGTTTTAGGACTACAACCCCAACACCCAAATAATTATTTTTATACATAACCTAACAAAACAGATGTAACAGCAGGAAAAGCACAGGCGTAAATAATAAAATGAATGACGGCTGAAATTCCATTTAGGTGCTTCAGTTTCAGGTTCCTGGTATTATGCACTACTGTCACACTGTCATGGCTTACTAGGACACTTGAATAGAACAGAACTATAGATAATGCTATTAGTAACACCTGTGCTTTTCCTATTAAGGCAATTCAAATTGTCCGCTGTGAAAAAGGTCTTTATCAGGTTGTTGTCTCTTTCAGTTATCACTTTACCAACTTAATCCATCCATCCATGGGTATGTCACAACTGTTTCAAGTTACTGTGTTTTTAGTTTATGTTATCTAGAAAAACAAGACAAACCAAATGAAAATGGTGCAGTTAATTAAATTATTTATTAGAATTAAAGTTTTAAGAACAACAAAACATAATTTGTTCAAAGTGGTGCAGTCTGTGTGTTGCTTTCAGTCCAATCTTTGTGTCCTCGGGTTGGTTTCTGGGCTGGTGTGCATTTACTGTCTTCTACAGTAAACATTGGACTCACATTTGTCAGATGGCCAAAAACAGAAATCCAAATGAATTCCGATTTTGCTCTGTGTGTCTTTTTGCTAACACATTCACCATGGCATAAGGTATGTCACAGTGGTTTTTATAGCTTGTTGCTCTGATCCCGAGTGGCCAAGAAATCCATTTTTGTTTAAAAGATACACTCGCTGATTTTGTTATAGCATCCTACAGTTCAGTGGCACTATAACAACTTTTTGGAATTTGGAGAGAGCATAAAACGTTTAGGGATTAAAAGTATGTAACAAATGTTGTTAGCGCCAGAGGTGCAATAACAAACTTAGCTCATTCATAGATTGTACAGTAGTTAGTTGTTACTGTGCATGAGTGCTCCAAGGCTCCAAAATAACCAAATTAAAGATCAGAATGTGCAGAATACTTATTTACATACAGAATGCTAAAAAGCACCATTATGTTTATAGGCTCTGGTATAGAATTAGATATGAAGCCACAAGGCAAACAACACTAGACATCTTAAACTCCACATCCGCAGATCATCAGAGGCAGTGACTCAAAGCCACGTTAACAAACTCACGGGTAATGCAGGGGGGTCAAAATGACCTAAATCCTTGTTTGTGAGGCTTGCTGGTCAGAGCTGAGGAGGGGAACACTGCTGGAGGCGCTCAGAAGACAAGGCCCGACATAGTCCAGGTCATGCCTGAGCGACCTGACTAGCCCCAGATTTACACACTGTACACACCCCTACACACAGCATCTGGGCCAACAGGGAGCCACACATGCACGCACACACACATACACACACACAACTAGCTCACAGATACACACACATGCACACTGTAGATGTGAAGAGAGGACAGGGACTCACCGTGGGGAAATCTATACAGTTTATAATTGGGGGAGACTACAGAAGGAAGAAGAGAACCATAACAAATCTACACAAGGGTGCATGACGCTAAATAGACCTGAATGTCTAAAAGGAGACTCAAAAAGTGGGACGATTTCAGGAGAAGAGGTACGATAAATACATTTGGAGCAGCACTATCCACACAGACAGCTAAAGATCTAACTAATCAACATACTCCATTTAAATAAGATCTTTTGTTACTTTCCTGCTGCTCCAGTAAGTTGTTTTGTTTTGTTTTTACATTCATTCTCAAGTAGCTGTTTCTAAATTTTGGTAAAGATCATAATAAGAAAGTAGTTTCTGCTTTCACCTAAAACATCCACATTTCTGTTTGTTGGCATACACATAAAAAATGAATCTATAAAGCACATGTAATTGGCTGGTTATAGGTAAATACTGCAAAAGCTTAAATAAAGAATCACCGTAGGAGGCAGTTAACTGCACCACTCAAAGACTTCATTTACAGTCCTTAAACTGTACCGCAGTGATTTCTATGTCAGAGGATTTGTCACCTCTGCTGTGAGGTCTTCCTGCTTTTCAAAACACACAATGGGGAAAAAATTAAATCCCTGGAGCGGGATTTAGACACTTATATAACTCCCCAATTATAAAGTTTTTTTTCTTCAAGAAGCCTCAGTGCCCTCCCTTCTGTTTATATGACTCACAAATATCTAATACTGAACTGTGTATAATGCCAGTATGCCCACATGACTGCAGAAAAGGCTCTTTCGCTTTCTGCCCGAGTGAGTCAGGCATAATGGGAGGCTTGAAAAGCTGCAAGCTTAAACCAGCGCAGTCTTGACAAAGCCTTGGTGGCTTGCTGGGAGACTGTGCATCCTAGGAAGTTGCCAAAAAACTAATTTTCAAGAGCACTCAGCATGGTCTTAAAGCTATCTAATGGAACCACACCCAGACCGGACGTTAAATACCTCCCTCCTGCATGGGCAATTTGCTGACAATAACAAAGGAAATGGCCACATAGGCTTCTATAACCACCACGAACATTTAAGAGAAAAAGATCAAATAATGCAAATAACTATACATTGTAATGAATGTGAAAACTCAAGATTCAACACTTTATTGCCACATTGTCAGCTGCAAGGAATTCGTTTTGTGTGATCATGAAGAAAATATATTCAACATATGAAACATACATCCCCGAGATATGAAATATTCAACAACCAATATAGAAGCGACCCAATATAAAAAGGCACATGCCTAAGATACACTATATGGCCAAAAGTATGTAGACATATCAACATTACACCCATATGTGACTGTTGAACATCCTCTGTGAAGGCTTTCCACAAGGTCTGGAACCTGGCTGCAGGGATTTTCTCCCTTTCAGCCACGAGAGCGTTAGTGAGGTCAGACACTGATGTTTCGGTGATAAGGCCTGGCTTGCATTCCAGCTCCTGGATGGGGTTGAGGTCATGGCTCTGTGCAGGTTCTTCCACACTGGCTGCAACTAACGATTATTTTCATCATGGATTAGTTTGCCTACTAATCATTTAATCTTTGAAATGACCCTTACAGCTTCCCAGAACCCAAATTAACATCCTTAAACTGCTTTTTTTGTTCAACCAACAGTCCAAAACCAAAACATATTTCATTTACTATCATATGTGACAAAGAAAAGCAGCAAATCCTGAAATATGAGAAGTTAGAACTGGCAAATATTTAGCATTTGTGCATGAAAAATGACTGAAATGATCAATTGATTATCAAAGTAGTTGTGGACACAATTAATTGTTGCAGCTCTTTTTCACACCAATCTGAAATAACCATTTTTTTATGGACACAGTGGCAAAGTCCTGTTGAAATAGGAAATGGCCTTTCCCAGTCTGTTGCCCTAAAGTTGGAAGCACCCTACAGTATGTCTTATTGGGGCCCCTTATCACAGGTTATGACCTTAGTGCAGGGATGAGTTGTGAGCAGCTCAACCAAAGAGTTATTTTTTCCTTCTAAGACTGGTTTTTAGAAGCCTGCAGTGGTGAATATATCTTGTATTTCACACAAAAGAAATCTGAAAAATATAGATATTTTTGAAAAAACTAAAGATATTTTTGTGTGCAAGAAATATTTTATTGTTTTTTATCGCTTTAATAATCTTGTGACCCCACAGATTTATCTTGGTAAACTTGGGGTGTCTCAACCCAGAGGTTGGGAGTCACTAGCATCAAGATTTTCCTTCATTGGAACCAAGAGGCATGGGCGCCAACCACAAAGAACTGCTAAAAGTACTAAGAAATGTGTCCACATACTTTAGTCCATAAAATGTACACTTACTGTATATCTTATCTAATGGAACCACACTCAGACAGGAAGTTATATACATTCCTCCTGCATGGGCAGTTTGATAACATATGCCACTTTAACCAAGAGCAAAAATAAAAAATAATCCAAATAACTGAAAGGACTGTCTGAAAACACAGCCATCCCATCAAGTATGTATCAATACTCTATTGCCATATCTACTTGACTGTTGCTAGAATATTATATACAACCCAAATATTTAAAACAGAAGTATAAATCAGCAGAAGCAACCAATTGTAACAATGCACGTACCTCACACATTGTACTTGTCCCATTTCCTGTCCAATGGAAACACACCTAGACTGGACATTAAAACTTATTCCTGCATCTTCCATTTGCTGACAAATCCAAAGTAAATGACAACATAGGCCCCTATAACCAATATGAAATGAAAAATGAAAAAATAACACACTTGCTAGTTTGTGGGGTGTGATCATAAGAAATTACATATCTACCTTACATCCATCCTATACATTTATCCTAGCTTGTAAGAGTAGCTTGTTCAAGGAATGCCTGGTATTTGCCTTTAGCCTTGTTCTCTTACAGGACACATTTTATGATAAACCACGAGGCCAAGTCATGGAGAGGTCCCAGTCCCCTCTGATCCCCCTACCTGCCAGCCTCGAACCTCCCCCTCCCCTCTTCTTATATTTCAACCCACCTTGATGTACCTGTTTACTTGTCTGTGGGTGGTCCGGCTGGTACTAAAATAAATTCCCTTCCCCCCCACATTGGCAGATCCAGGCATAGAGCATACCTGTTTATCCGATTTCAGGAAACGGCTAAAGCTGCCTGCTTGTTTTGCAGTTTATGTCCTCGGTATGAAAGAGGTAGAAAAGGATCGAGGGTGGGCACATGGGGAGGAGGGGGTCATTCAGCAAAAAAGTCCCCCAACCAGGCCTCAGGACCACCTAACCTGTGGCTTCTATTCCTGACCCCTTAATGTGTGTGTGGGAGGGGGGACATTACCTTTCGCCGACAGTGCTTCCCCATATTCCCTGACCCCACAGAGACATTACAGTGGGCAAATATAAAGCAGGGTTTCATGAAGCCTGAGCTTATCTGGGCTCTGAAAGTATGTGAGACATGCCTGGGAACAAAAGGCCGTCTCTCAGCCTGGGAGCAGGCCAGGGGGATCTCTTTCAGCAGCCACAGATTGCCCTGTGTTTTCTTAATTGACAGACCCCAGCCACATTTGATAGAAATGACATGCAGCTGGCAGGTCGCCCTGGCCTTCCAGGTAGACCACCTTTCAGCAAGAAAATTGTCCTCAATCTAGTTCATAAAGAAAGTTCGATGGAGGTCTCTCAGTCTGTGTCATAAACATATTGTGCGGGGGTGGGTCCAGCTCACTGTGGATTACACCTGCGTGGGAAAAGCTGGTTACTTCAGAGTGTGGGGTCGACTTTCCAAAGTCCTCATCTACACCCACTGATGGGCTAGTTCAAAAAAAGAACTTGAAAAAGTCTACAGAATGAAATTATTTGGTAGTGAGTGTTATAATTGTGAAAAGCCCACAGTTAACAATAGCTACTTATTACTATGCACATTTGCTACTGTTTTCACTATCTGTTAAACTGCATTGTGCTGGTACCTTCTGTGTGCAATAACAATAAAGATGAGTCTAATCTTTTTGCTGGATTATAGTGGGTAGGTGAGGCTACATACAGCTATATGTTCCACATTTTCCCGAGTCTGAGGAAAGCATGTCCTCAGCTGGTCAGATACAGTAGTGCACCCTTTTCTTTATAAATAGCCTTGTCAGTCAATCTTGAATGGCGTAACCTTACTTACTCTGAGTTTACACATTTTAGCCCCCAAATTTAATCTCAAAGTCATTTTATTTGGAAAATGGAGGGTAATAAGTTCTTGCTGTGTCACAGACTGAAAACACTTAAATGTAGTTACTTAAATAAGAAAAACATGAGCATGTGGCTTACAAACTACCCTGTGGTAAATTTTCAAAATGTGGTCTCTCTTTGTAAATTCAAATAATTTCAGATTCTTGTGATTGTGTTGGTCTGATTAAGTTATTGTTGTAGATTAAATTATTTATTTGTATGCTTTTTGACAACTCCTGGGTTGTTGTGGTGCTATTTATGATCTGATTACTTTCATTCATGATTTCATGATCACATTTCTGTCTAATTTTCATTTGTGGAATATGTTGTGTTATGTATCTTATGTTTGTCTGTAACTCACTGTTATTCCTGCCTACCTTGAACGTCCCACATGTATGTGATGTAATAACCGTAGCAGGACTGGATTCAGGTACCAGGTTACTTTTAAGCTGAATAAGGATCACACTGATCTTAATCAAGATTCTTTCATTCCTTTTGGAATTTTTTCATAACTGTTGTAATTGTTTTTTATTAATTGTTGGCTGTCTGACTGACTGACTAACATTTGTATAACTGTGGTCATCGTATATTGGAGGCAGGTTGATTGTAAATGTCTTTGTTTGTTCTTCTCTTGAAAAATAAATCTTGATCTTAATAAAACTACCAGATTTAAAAACATTGATGATGCCATTCTATTGGCATCTTAATAATCTCAGTTAAATGCATTTGTATCTAGATATAAAGTCACCTCTTCAGTACTGAAAAATGCAAATGAACCTCTGTGATGTGCCAGCAACGACAAACAACAACATAAACTGCCAAAATGCCTTTGTCGCGGCGCATATTGTCAAAATCTCTTGTGTGCATTTAGATGCTGAGCGTCCCAAAGGCCCAAATTCCACAGAGAATAAAAAGGGGCCATATGGCATCCATGTCTCAAGCCCCCGTGATCCACCCAGGCAGGTTTCCCATCCGGCGTAGGAAAAAGGATTTCAGGGTGCCAAACGGTGTCGGTCCCCTGTGGATATTAGCGGGCCATGGAAGATAAGAAACTAGCCATCCTTGACAGCCAGTTCCATCAGCAGATAAGAGTAGAAAGGCCCCTCAGCTACACCTGAACCTATGTAGTACGGGTTCCTGTCAGTGTTCTGATTGATCGATTTGTTTATTTACATGTTGTGCACAGCCCAAATGAATTTATAAGAAACCATTGCAATAAATATATATATATATAATATATACTTTATAATAATTAAGTCTCTGTCTCAATATCTTAAATTGTTTGAAATAGAAGTTATCAATTCATTGATTATAATATATAACTGTACTGTGTCTCTCCACTGAGCCTCTGTTCAGACTTATTTACATATTTATTCCAAAGCCAAAGCATATTACAGTCTGTTTCATATTTAGAGGTCCCCATCCCATACTCTATCCTCACTTATAACTTACACAAGACAGGCTTTATATCTGGGCTTGAACTTAAAAGTTGAAATACGGTCTATTGTTACGCTGTGACCCTTTAAAAGTACAAAATTAAAACCCTGTAACCTGTAACGCTACAGAGTGTCAAATCTGACACAGTGAAGGACATTTGGGAGATTGTGTTTTGTTGTAAGAGACTTATTGCCTTGTCTATAAGGCAATGTTTTTGGTGTCAGCAATAGGTATCAGTATGTGCTTTCCCTTTACTGAATGTTCACAAATACCAGGAAAATGTCTCTTGTGTCAACTATACCGATGTTAGGGTGTGTACAGACAGCCACAACTCAGAAAACTCAGTGTCAGCAAAACTGAGTTTTTACTAGAGCAGAAAATAAGCAAAAGTGACGCAGAAACTTTAAACTTCAAAATTCTCATATCATCCATTGTTTTTTAAATATTCAACACTTTGTCTGTATTTTGTCCGACTGAAATGAGTGGATGGAATGTTCATTCCACAATGTTCAAACTCCAGATTCTATCCAACCTCTTCTTAAACCTCTTCATACTCATTCATACTGTCACCTAAGTCCCCACCCTTTGTACTTTACTGTGTTTACTGTATTAATTCAGCTTTTTCATAGCTCTGTAATCACAGTTGAAGTGTTATGCTCTTATCAGACCTCCTCAGAGTTTTACATTGTTGTGTGTTGCGTGGAAAACTCAGACCTGGAGTGGGTTACATCATCACACAGGCTTCAACTCCTCACAGGAGATCCAATGACACTGCTTTTATCACTTTCTCTTCATCTGACATTTGTATTGTAACTGCTATTTTAACTGCTTTCAGTGTTTGTTTACTGCCACTTTAACTATAACTTGTATGTGTGAGTGTTTCAGCCACTTCAAATGTTTCCGTTGCACATTTACAGCAGCAGGCACATGTACATTTTCTTTAGCCTGTTCTTGTATCATTTCAAAATGCTTGTTGGAAACAGCAACACCCTCCTTAATCTCCTGTGATCTGGAACTCCAATATACTAATACTGAAAAGGACAGAGGTATGACAACTTAAGGTCATCTGATAACTACTGAATAAGCCATGAAACAATGGATTACACAGAGAAAGTATCAGCATTGAGTTTATGCAACAAATCATCAGGTTGGGCTGAAAAAAACACATTGAAAAGATAGTTTTGTTGTCATATGTCAGGCCTGAGCTGTATGAACACACACTACTCTCCATGCTAGCACACTGTCAAGGTCCAGATTATTTTATGATGGGGATTCACAACCAGATGAAACTCTCCTTGTACACAATACTGCCTGGTGGAGCTCCTGTCACTTTATGCCATGTTGATCCTCTCTCCCACAGGGGACATTTTTTTCTTAAGAGGCCCAGTGAAGGTAGAGGAAGGAATTTTTAGGCAAAAGATGGGTCACAACTTCCCTCCCCTGCTCTACAGATGCTGGTGGGTTAATGAAGTTACAACAAATTGGGCCGCAGGCTAATTTGGAGTGGCATTTCCTGGCCCCTCTTGGCCCATAGAGATGTGTTTCATTTTCTCTTATCAGTGATTCAGTCATGTGGATTTACGCATGGACGCCTCTGTCTCCCCCAATCGCTGTGCTAATGGAAACTTCGTTAATGTCATTAATCTACGGACCCAGACACGTACTAAACACTTATTTTGCTGTTTGTTTTCCATTTGTCAAATAATACTAAGAGCTTCCTTTATGTCACATGAAACACAGAAGAAATGAGATAGAGGAGGCAACTACTGTCAGACGCTTTGGTAATATTTTGGTTTAGAATTTTTGAGCAGTCCAGGTAACATCAATCTAATTATGGCTTTAAACATGTAGACTATATCCCACTATGTTCAATAGATATCCACAGCCATGGATGGTCTATAATTTAAGCAAGGAGCACAATGTAAGCCTCTAACCACTGTGCACTGTTTCTTTCTCTTAAATCAGATCTTAATCTCCCTCCAAAGTAAATGATGAGAGAGCATCTAGCATCTTTCAGTGTCCACTAAGCATAACAAGATGTGATCTGTGATTACAGCAGAATGCTGAACTCTGATCTCTGCTGGCTGGAGGACACAAGTTCAACACAGTTACTCACAATTCAGCAGCCCAGATTAGTCGGAGAGCAAAATGCTCCTGCCAGGATGAATCCTCGTCATGCTTGCTGTATACATATTCTGTATTAGGTGCATTAGTGTGTTTGTATCGCAGGCAAATTGAGCGTAGCTACAAAAACTTGGCCTCTGGGTGCTCAGAGTTGGGCTGAACTCATGCCTGGGTGGCAGAAGACTTGAGGTTGGAGCGGGGAAACTGGCAGGAGAAAGGTAATCTCTTCAGTAGCAGGACTAAAGCCTGAGGAAGTGGAGGCATGCACATGCTTTTAAAGTAACAGTAAGAGTAACAGAAGCATGACTTGTAAAGAGCATGGAGTGAATCATCACATTTCTGGAGGGATTAATTGATCAGGGAGTGCCAGAATGCCAACTTAAGTGCTTAAGGATGCTTCACTACTAATATGTGACACTAAAGAAGGTATTTAACATCCACAGCTCCAGCTGTGCTTCCTCTATAGACAATACTATACTACAGTGATTCCCAAACAGGGGGTCCTTCTGCAGTTATCATTGGGTGCACGCCTTGGAAAGATAGTGGAGGAGCTCATTTCAGAAATTCTGATTTGATGATTTAATAAAAATATATATTTTTATTTTTATTTATTCCCAAAGCCAAATTCTGAATATGTTTAAATAATGAATATGTCAAAATATGTTCAATTAGCAATGACCTATAACAAAGAAAAGCAGCAAATCATTCACATTGAGAAGCTGGAACCAATATGTGTTTGACATTTTTGCTTGACAAATTACTTAAATGATAAATCAATTAACAAAATTGCTGTCAATTAATTTTCTGTTGACCAACTAATCAATTACTAACTAACTGTTTTGGCACTGTAGCATAGGGAGACAATACTGACATAAGAAAAGACAGGTATTTGGTTTTTTTTCATATTTTTGGTGTAAAATCTGTGAATGTTCTTTATTAAATGTTGATGGCATGAGAACAAATATACAAAATCACCCTCAAAAGTATAACTTTTTCTTTCCAAATAAGAACTGGGACAACACATTCTTCCCCCAAACAGTGAATAGTTGTGAGTCACACTGGCCGTGATGCTCTATTCATTCAAAGCAAATGACAAAAATGTCTTAATGAAGAGATAAACTATGTGAGTAACTAGCGGGCCCAGAGCTAGCTGACCATGTGTTTCCTGTCCAGTCTGGGGTTAGGAGCACAGTAATTAGGAAGATGCTAATGGGCCTGACAGTTATGAGTCCTAGGAAAGCTTCAAACGTCGCTTCAATTAGAAGACGCCTTGTGTGGCATCGTCAGTCACAGCCGTGCTTGGCCTAAATCTCCACAAAATAGTCTTTTTTCATTCAAGCCTCACATCCATGACACACATATGAACCCTAAAGGAGGTAGTTTGTTCATCAGCACCTCCCACAAGTTCATCAACACCCTCAGAATCTTTCTAAATTGAGCCCCTCGCAGTTTAGTTCACCAGAGTATAAACATACATGTTTATTCATGCTGATTTTTAAAATCCAACATTATTTCTTGCTTGGTTGATCGACATTTTGATGGCCACGCTCACAGAGCCACTTTAATGTTGTCATTAGTTATGCTTCTCTGGTGGCCAAAAGATGGATCCCTAAGTCGCAGGATCCAATAAGGTTGTATATGAATGGTTGGAGGAGATAAACTACATCAAATAAATGAAAGAAAGACTCATGCACTGATGGAAGACGAGAGAAAAAGTCTGTTAATTAAAAATATGAAAATGAACAAAATCTCTGATACAGTTTTGAGCCCATCTGAACAGCTACAGTAATTCTCTTTTCACCTTATATGAACTACATTTAATTAACAGGAAGCTGAAAAGTGGCCTAAACCAATTTCTGATTATTTTCTTGAGCAGGATCTGTTTTTTACACATGCTGAAGATTGAAATTTAGCATTTATATAAATAACAAAAAAAAAAAATATTACTTTATTATTCAGTTGGTTAATGTAACGTGAAAATTGTTCCCAAGTACATTTATTTTTCTTGGTTTTCCAAACTAAAATATAGTGTAATTTACTGGTTGCCTGAAGAAAAATTGACATTCAAGTCTCTTGTTTGACTGTGATGCTTTGTGACAGAAGACAAATGGTAGTTAACCTGTAGATACAGGGTAGGTAAAAGTAGAAAGAAAACACTTGACTAACCTTATACAATCATAAGGTTAATGGGAGTAAAGCACAATAAATATAATTTACCATATAATACATTTAATTGGTCTGAGAAATGAGTGTGTGACACTGCCACTAAACTATTATAAACTTCACCAGAAGAGGGACTTTATTTATTTCCTTTATTTGTTTATGGTGACTTATATACTTATTTACATGTTCAGTTAACATCTCATAGTGTATTGATGTACTTAGATTTTCCCCCCCCTACCTTTCCTTATTGGAAATACAATACAATTCATATTATATTCACCTTCATATGGTGAAGGATGTGTGTGTATGTGGTGGCTGCCGTCAGATTCTTACTCTTGGTATTGTGTTGTTGCTTAGTTGAAGAGTATTGTATTTCCATACAAAGACACTGTTTTAAAATAATAATAAATAGATATTACATCACACTCAAGACTCAGATGAGAATGTGATTTATCTTAATAGGCCTTTTTTCACAGAGGACCTTTTGACATGTCACATTAGGAAAACCACAGGTGTAAATGATAAAATTAATGATGGCTGAATTCCATTTAGCTGCTTCAGTTTCAGGGTCCTGGTGGTGTGCAGGCTGGCTCACTGCCACACTAGCATGACTTAGGAACTGTGTAAAAATGCTTAGGGGTGGAGGGAGGGTTAGGAAAAAGGGAGAGAGCGATTTTACATTTTTCTCATCCCAGATTTAAAATGAATTTTATTCTTTCCTCGTGAGTTTCTTTGTAATCAGCCTTATTAAAATCAGGATCATTATGTCAGTTTTAAAGATGTAGATCTTTAGCGTTATTAGTGATTGAATGTTATTTGAATGATATCTCTCCAGACCACAAAATCTTTCAGCAGTCTATGTAACTGGTTTGAATATAACGGACAGTCAGACATCATCTGATCTAATGCATATTTGTTTTTATTATTTGAAATCAGGGATGGGGCAAAATGATTCAGGTCCACAAAAATGCCGCCTGGGCCCGGTTTGCTCATCCGGTGGCTGTAATAACATTTAACAGCTAGATTAATCAAAATAGGGAATGAAAATATAACTACTGGAGAGTCTTGTTTTATTTTATATATATAATGAAATATAGGATTGAGCCCCTTTCCCCACCCCAACAACTTTCATAGTCCCTTACTGGGACACTTGACTAGAACAGAGCCATCTTTAATGTTATTAGTCACACCTGTGTTTTTTCTACTATGACAAGACAAAATGTCTTCTATATGAAAATGGTGTGGTTTTAGAAGGATTGCAACACTTCTGATGGCATTGTTTGCTTACAGGACATCACGCAGGTCACGAAAAACAGCACGCGATGATTGGTTGGGGAGCAAAGTGCAGTCTCTCGGCCAAGTCACGGCAAGAATTTATGACTATAATCGCTTAATCTTAAATTGTGACCATTAAAACAGACAAAAATATTGTGTAGTATGAACCCGGCATTATGTGAACCAGCTGCCACAACACACATGAGCCTCTGAACAACATCAGTAAGTTACTCTGTCAGAGAGGAATCTTAAAGCAGCCAGCGATTAAACTTAGATTTATTTTTTGTATTAATAAGTACAGTATATTACACGGTGCCAGGGGCTAAAACTGCATACTGAATAAAATGGACCACCATCACTGTTGTGCCTAGGTATAAAATGATCAGTTGCTATTGATCAATAATTTAGACAAGTGCTAGATTATTGACAGGAAGACAAAATATGTTAGGCCGGCTATGTTTGAGAAATCCCACCGTACACTCAATCACTGGAACAGAAATTGCTCCATGGTTTATAATAACGCAGCAATGTTTCTTTCCCCCCCTGCAGATCAATGCTAATTGAGGTCCTACATGATGAATGTAGTCTGAAATGTTTTTAACCCACTGACTGCTGAGCAGCAACAAGGACAAGCCACTGTTGGGCCACTGAACACTGAAGATGTTATTTAAACTAATTATTATACAGATGAGAGACTGAGAAATTACTTTTTATTTCAGTAAGTGTGTCTTTCAGTAAATTGAAATTCCCTTTCAATGCATTATGACACAAGGACAAGAGTATTATCTATTTTATTTTATTGTGCTTCTTCTTGCTTAAAATGAGAAAATTCTTGCTCAATTTGGATAAATATGGGCATCTACTTCATGATATGTAGCGGAAGATGCTTTATAAATTGAAATTTCAAGATTTACTTTATAACTAATGACACTGTGATGTCTCCTCGGAGGCATAGCGCTACAATATGATGATCAGCACAGCTAACAGAAGGATGCTGGTCGATCCCTGAAGCCCTCCAAACACAACTCTCTGTTGGTGCAAATTCAGCTTGTGGACAGCATGCAGCAGATGGGGTAAACCATGCCATCAAGTGGAAAATAGACCTGTTGTGTTGTCACAGAGACAAGTTACAATATAGTCTGCCAATCGGACCACCAGAGGAAACTGTAAGAAGAATTTTTTGCTGTAGCAACAAGGGGAAGCATTCATTCTTATTGTGCACTCACTGCATCAAGTGTTAACAAGACCATAAAGCTGATATTCCCTTTCACAGTCTGCCTAACCAGAGAAACATTAGCCTTGTTCTCTGAATGTTAGAGAAAGAGATTCTTGGCCTTTTATACACACCTGACACTGTATCCTGACATATTTAACATAGCAGACGATCACCATGGTGCCTGAATGTAGCGTGGTTCAGAAGTCATGAAGCCTCTCAAACAACAGAATTAAAACAGACAAATACTCTGACTCATTGCTGCCACCTTGTGTCAGTTTGAGTAATAAAACAACGATGCATTAAAGAGGTGAACCTCATCGTTAACGACACCACAGCCATACTTTGACATCAGCCTCTTATTCTTGACAATCAAGGGAACTACAGGAATCCTGCTCTTCACAGCAGGATACAGATATGGGCTGAATTATGCTCAGTTTCATTATTTAACAATCTGAAAGGAAAAATAGGCCTTAGTCATTATTTTGAATATTGTTATATATTAAATCTGTCAAGAACAGATTGCACTCCATATTCAGCACTTATATGGACAAAGTGACATCCAACTGCATTACAAGAACTCAAAATATCCTAACAGTAAGGATGCACTGTCCCCCCAACCTTAATAAATGGATCCTATAGTGCCCTTGACACTTAACCAATTTACATTAAACAAAGTTTCTTTATCAATGTCATTCTGTAATTTTTGCTATTAGATACAATAATTCAGTAATGGCGGGCCAGCCACTCTTTTTGAGGTTTTATGCACCGCATAAATCTCTGCCCTCATGTTACATTAAATAAAACTATTCCAATAACTTCTACATAGTGAGACACATTTTTTATTTAAAAAAAAAGTGAAATGGTATCAGTTCAGTACTGTCAGACACCCTCAGTTGAAGTATTGGAGTCAGTATTAGGTTACAAAACGTTAGGCCGTGCATCCTCACGTTACAGTTACAATACAGCAGATTTATGCCTCTTTGTGCAGTGGAAAAGTGACAGCAGTTATTTCTGATGGTATTGTCATTTACAATTAAATATTTCTTATATAATTCACATACTGTATTACTGAGCAACAGCATTTCAACACAGGTACTTTTTACAAAATGAATTTCAAGGGTTTAATGGGAAACAGTCATAATAAATTCCTATACTTATTTCAAACACTAGCCTATGCGTTTATGCATTTATTTACAACATGGATTAAAGGGTTTCTTCATCCACGTCACAAAACATACATATAAACATTTTCCCACTAATCTCTGGTAGACATGCAGATAGTAACTACTGTAAGCAACAAAGCTGGTCAACAGTTGTCATTGGGAAACAATTAATAACTGTTGACAGTGAGGTCTGTGGATTATCCGGAGGAGCCAGGACATTGTTTCTGGAAGACACACCACAAACTAAATTGCACTCACCTTTATTGTACTGTGGTGGCAGCAGAAGTCTGAGTAGTGAAAATAATAAAACCTGCTCAAATAAAACCAATCGCTAGACAAAACTAGTGGTAAGTGAGAAAATATGTTTTGTGTGATTTGGGTGAATTGATCCTTTGAGTTGGCACATACATGCCAAATTAAAATGTTTAATTAAACTCAAACATTTTTAATGTTTCTACATGAAACATAAGAGAAATGTTTCTTAAAATGTCATATACACAAAGTACTTTGTTTAAAAACCAACAAAACAATACAGTGCGCTTTGGTGAGAATTGCTTTGCACATTATTACAACACTGAATGATTAACAAATGGTGCAGTGACATCTTATGGACATGAGGCAGCAATTCTTCAAAGTACATGGCTTCCTTCATTCATTCATTTCTAAATGTAGGCTTACTGTCAGTACCATCTTAAATATGCATCTTGGATCACATTCCAGTGAGTTTATTTGTCCACATTATTTTGACGCACAAACTTGAGTGCAAAACATCCAGATCTTCTTGGATTGTCTTGACGTTTCTTAGAGCAACTCACGTGTCGGTGTGATGCAGCTCAGAGCGATGAAGACGTCTGTAACTAAAGAAAGGCGTCATTGGCTGCTGCTAATAGACTAGTAATAAAACATTCATTGTGGTTGAGTTCTAGCCCAGTTTGTATATTTGACAGACAGTTTGGGATATAAACATGTCAGAAGCTCATACAGTAAATACAGTATATTACATACCTGTGTTGGACAGATAGATGGCCCCTTGGCTATATCTGGAGATTGATAAAGGGAGCAAACCCCAGCACGTCTTGAAGAAGTACAAGAGCCCTCTGTAATGGCGGCTCAACATCTATCACTACATTGCGCTTCCGTAGAGGATCCAGGCTTGACTCTGTCACATTGTGACAGTGGTTCACCTTCAGGGACAGCAGCTTCGGGCAGTACTCTGCGAGAGTCCTGTGAGCACAGCATGCAGAGGATCTTATGGATGGGTGCACAAGTGAGCTGGTGCATGTCAAAAAGTGTGGACATGGATGGCACACAGTTAGCTGGATTACACTTGAAAATAAGATATGATATACCTGATGGACTGGTTCCTGACCCGCAGGCAACCTGTCAGGTCCAGCTGCTCCAGGACCCTGCAGTTCTTGGCCACCTCCTCCACCGACTCGTCAGTGATGTTGGCATTGACTGCCAACGATAGAGACCTCAACTTCAAACACTTCTTGGCCAGGTAGCAGATGGCGTCGTCCTTGAGTTGGCGGCAGGCGGTGAGGTCAATCGACTGCAGCCCCCCGCAGTGGTCAGCCAGGCTGCGCAGGGACAGGCTGTCTACCCACTCGCAGTGCGCCAGGCCGAGGTGCTGGAGGTGCATGCAGCTCAAGGACACGGCCACCAGGGAGTGGCGGGTGAGCGAAACACACCCGCTCATGTCAACTCTCTGCAGGTGCTGGTTCTGCCCGATAACTGGCAGCAGCTCCTTGTCCGTCACCCAGCCTGAACAGTTCTGGAGTGACAGGCTATGGAGAACTTTGTTGTCCTTTAACATGGAGCAAAATGCTTCCTTGGGAATGCATGATCCAATCTGAAAATATCACAACAGAGCAGATAGCAGAATTCCTCAAGAGCTTGTGCTGCAGCCAACAATACCTCCCAATATATATTTATAGGCTATGAAAGCTCTCACTCATCAGGACTTACCGGGGACGGATCAAAAGCCCTGCAGTTGGCTAGATATACCTGGATGAGGCTGTGGAACTGCTTGCTCACCCTCTGCAGGATGACAAGGTGTTGCAGTGGCAAGTAGCATAAGATATGTGGAACAAGAACATCCTCCCAGGGCAAGTCCAGAAGATGACATCTGCTGAAGACATGCAAACCTTGTTTTAAATCTGAACTTTGATACTGCAAAGCTAAACCGGTTTAACGCAAACTAACGTTACCATAAACACAAGGAAATGTTACAAACACGCTTTTAAAAAACAACAGACGTATTAGATTAGCAATAGATAAAGAATGTTACATCAGCCTTGTTATGGTAATATATAATTAAACGGAGGTTAGCCGCCTGCCATAAATAAATGGGAGCAACAACCAGCTAACGTTACATCTCATAACGACTTTAATGTTGTTGCTCGCAAGCTATCGCTGTTAGCTAAGAAGCTAGCCTGCCGTGGCCACCAATCCATCCGCTTTTTAAATACAAAACTCCTTTTTTTAAGGGCACTTACGTTCGCATCTTAGCTCCTTCGTCCATTCTGACTCGGCTATGTTATGCAGAGTTTTTAAGGGCGTGTTGTTCTTCACAAAGATGCCAAAATAACGTATTTTCCTTTAGCATCTTGCAAGAATTTGAGGTGTAACTCCAACCCAATACCGCCTTCCGGTACTGTCGGAAGACTTCATATTTAGATCAGAATGGCACAGGAACTATCCAACAACGTTGTCAGTTTAACAACATATGGCGTTTAGGTAAAACGAAAGCCAATAATTGGTGCTAAAAGTGATAGACCCACATATATTAACTGTTGTCGCTGCCATGGACGCTATTATTCCTTTGTCATTATATTGGTAAAGCATAAAGTAGCCCAATTCTGCGCCACTCGACTTTTAAACAAAACTTTTAAACTTTTAGGGAGTATATTTAATTTCGTCTGCTCCAAAAATATGCTACTTAAATGCCAGAGACGTCGTTTGTAGGTGATTTATGTCTAATTTAATCATGGACCTAGGCGTTTACGAGGAACAACTGAACGCGGCAGCAGTGCTTTTCCGGGTTCACGTCAATGATCACGATAACGGCAATTTACTTATGGTTTGTTATAAATAACGATTATAAAATAACTCTTTAAAATGTTTTATGGAGACCCCCTGTACTCTTATAACCTCTTATAACCATGTATTTGCCAGCACTGGTTGCTTTCGTGTTCATTTTTTAAAATGTATTTATTGGCAAAACAATATTAGCAGTATGGATCACAATAGCTAGTTACTGATTACCTGTACAGAGATCCTATCAAGAAGGACTAAAAAAACAAACTGTTGTCCTGATAGAAAACAATGTACTGTGCATATTGATATGTGCAGTTACTCTAGGAGTTCATGGAGTTTTTCTTTGTTTGTTTGTTTGTTTCTCATGCAACACAAGCAAAAAGAAAACGTAAGAATTCTTGAATTTCACTCATAATGGTTTTCTATGACTGTCACTTCTAAAGAGGAAATGATGCAGCCAAAATGAGTGTGTTCTGCTGCAGACTCACATATGTTTATTTTCAATATTTCCCAATGCCAATTAGCTGTCACCATATTAGCAGCACTCTTTTCCCAGAATGCATGTGTTGAACAAATGACCATCCTGTCAGCTCACCTCTGCCCAGGAGAACAATGAAGTCAGTCATGCTGAACAATTGCTGACCCATGAGTTATGTTTCACTGAATGAGATGAGCCAACAGGGTAGCCGGGTGAATACTCACTCTTGACTGACTACAATCCCATATACAAGCTAAAGTACGAGCATGGCGAATAAATCAATCTATGATTTCTCTGCTGAGACCCTGGATGGACAGCCGGTTCCGCTCAGTAACTACAGGGGTAAGGTGCTTCTCGTCATCAACGTTGCCACCTTCTGAGGGTCAACAATAGAGGAGGTAATATTCTGCGAGGGTACTGATTGATTACGGTCAGATCACATTATCTCTTAGCACATGAAATTTGCAGTCCTTTTTATTAAAGGCGTTTAATTTTGTGTCCTGTTTCCTGTCAGTACCACCGACTGAATGCACTGATGGAAATGTTTGGCAACTTCCACTTCACTGTCCTAGGATTCCCCAGCAACCAATTTGGTCTTCAGTCACCTGGTAGGCACACTGAAGCTCTTGAAATGTGACAGAAATAACACATTGTTAACCTTGTTGAAGGCTACTGAATGTACTGACAGAAGTAATGTACTCTACATCAGTGGTGGAAAGTAAGTGTTTACATTTGTACTGTACTTAAGAACAATTTACTCCACTACATGTCAGAGGGAAATATTATACATTTTGCTCCACTACATTTATTTGACAGCCATATTTTACTTGTTTCATTTTACATTAAGATTTTAAATTTAAAAAGTCTAATACCTTGTTAAAGAATAAAACAATGACTTCAAAGCAATGTCTGTTTGGGGCCCATTGGCACATTTCAGATGTCATGAACTTTGTTTTTTTCTCCTTTCTTAACCCACTAATCATCTTATGACCCCTTAGATTTATCAACCCCCTTTGGAGGGGGCTCAACACTTAGGGACCACTGAATAGAAAACTACATTTATTTTGAATGCAAAGCTTTTACTTGAAATTGAGTATTTCTATTGGTACTTTTACTTGATTAAAGGATTTGAATACTTCTTTCACTGCTGCCCTATTCACACTGTTTTGTTTAATATACAAGCTCAAGCTATGTGGTAAATATTGGACAAGTTATTTTGAAGACATTGTTCTGTATACACACATATGTACAGGCATGTGTTTAAAGCACATTACTAACAACTCTTTTTACTTTTATTTTTTCAGAGGTGAATCATGAAACCCTCAATATTCTTAAGTATGTGAGACCTGGTGGGGGGTTTGTGCCAAAGTTTCCTGTTTATGGAAAGGTTGAGGTGAATGGATTAAATGAAGATCCTCTTTTCACGTATCTAAAGGTAGTGTGTTTCACACAGAATTTGAATATAAACAATTAAAGGATGAACTGTTTACTTTATTAGTGCTTATTTTGCCCTGAAAAATCCAAGATTTCATGTTCAATTCTCGTTGGCCACAGGAATCTTTGCCCTTTGTGAACCCTGTAATTGGAGATATGAAGAAGTTCTATTGGTCCCCAGTCAAAGTCAATGATATTCGGTGGAATTTTGAGAAGTTTCTAATCACTGCAAATGGCATGCCCTTCAAAAGGTAAAGTTATAGACCTTAATTTGGTCAAGCACGAGTGTAATTATTACAGTGGCTCTAATGTTTTGCCTCTACTGCAGGTATGAACTTCATTGCCCCATTGAGAAAGTGGAGAAGGACATAGCACAACTTCTCTGATGGATTTTCTTTCAATTTGTCACCGGTGGCAGAGTGACGATCCCCCAGTAAATGCACCCGTGCACCTGAGCTGGATCTGATAGGAAGAGGAACAGGCCTCAGGGCTTCAGTGCATTAACTCTGAGAACAAGTTCCCTTCAGCCACTGGAGTTTTCATGTCAGTGTCACAATAACACACTAACTTTTCTCTAATGTGATGGTGTCTGCTCCTCAAAAACAAATAAAAATGAATAAAACACCATAGAATCAATGTACTAGTAGTTGTGGTTGCTTTTGTGTCATTCTTGATATTATTATATTGTTAGTGGGGTGTGTCACGCAGAAGTATTTTAAATCCTCTTTAATGTTTTACAATTTTATACTTTGTTAGATGTTTAGTATGAATTGGAATTGGTCCTTATGGCGACCCATATTACCAACCTTGCGCATGCGTACTTGTTATTCTGTCAGACAGCAGCAGCCAGTAAACATGGCTGGTGTTGGTTTCCGACGGTGGGCCCAAGCCCTTTCTAAAGGGAAGGGTTCTGGCATTTCAGCCCTTTTGTCGGGATGTAGAGCAGGTCAGTAGTGTAATAGCTTTTGATCATACTGTCTAACTAAGTTGGCTTAAGATAGCTATCAGGGTTTAAAGTGTAAAGCCTCGAATGGACGTAACCTTGACATGCTAAGGTTAGCTTACGCTACACGAGCGGCTACAGCTATTCTGAATTAGGGTGAAGGCGGACACAGTAACATTTTCTTCATTCTTCATTCTCAATCGCTTGCAAACATTATATCTTCGACTTGGTTTATTCTCACATGCAATTTTTGGTGTTTCAGCCTCTGGTGTGTCAAAGAATACTGTACTTGGTTCATACCCGAAGACCCCCGAGGAGAGAGATGCTGCTGCAAAGAAGTACAACATGAGGGTTGAGGACTATGAACCATATCCCGATAACGGCGAGGGGTGAGCTTTATGTTGGATAAGACTGCCGTCCATGGTAGTTTAAACTGTTTGGGTTTTCTCTGACCGATGTTGACAAGTAATGTTCAATTTATAGTTTATGTTTACCAGATAAATCGCCAATGTGTGGCTCACCAGTAACAGTTATTTAGGTAGCTAGCGTAACATAGATGAATAACTACATGTCACCGTTGTGTTTTTGTAGCTATGGTGATTATCCAAAGTTACCAGAAAGATCTCAGCATGAGAGAGACCCCTGGTACCAGTGGGACCACCCTGACCTGAGGAGGAACTGGGGAGAGCCGGTAAGATACTGATGACTTTATTTGCTGCTATTGGAATTATTTATGGTGATATCAGGTGCAGCCAATCTATGGGCCAGGCTGATATTCAGCATAAAATAATGTTGTTATTGCTCACTTTGACACGTTTCACTCGTGAAAACAAACACCAGACTTGAGACCCAGGCATGAGCGTACAAGAGCCCTGTAGCAAATCAATCTGCAATTTCTGAGCAACAGTCATTAGTGAAACATGACACTACCACCATTTTCAATGTAACCAGTGCTTGCATATTACATTTTTGAAATAGGCCCCATAAATGCTAAATATATGTTTGCTATGATTTGGGAACAATTTTCCACTCCATATATATCATAGTTTACTGCTACAGCAATAAACAGACACAACAGCTACACAATATTGTATAACATCTGAAGATTGTTCATGCATAATTGTATCTAGACAGTCTGGAAGCACCATTCTGGCTTTAGATTTTGACATTTCTGTAGATAATGAAATAAAAGCATATATACATAAATTTATTATTATTAATCTCTATAGACACTATTGCTTTTGGATAATTAGACTGTATTCAGATCTGCTTGATTGCACAGAGACACTGCATTCTCCACACAACGCAGTTCCTCTGTACAATCACCAGTTCACATAGATAGACAATGTGAATATTTATTACAGTATGAGATTGCCCATGATTGTTAACCTAATGATTGTTCTTGGTCTATTTTTAGATGCACTTTAATTTTGACATGTACATCAGGAACCGTGTGGATACATCTCCCAGCCCTGTGTCCTGGTCCACAATGTGCAAACAACTCTTTGGTTTCATCGGGTTTATGCTGTTTATGTTCTACGTGGGGCAAAAATTCCCAGCTTACCAAGCTGTTGTAAGTACAGACCAATGCCAGGATGTATTTTTTGTGATACATACTATTTTCAGGGGATGTGAAATCAGTGAATCAATAGTTTTAAAAGGGAGAGAATTCCTAGCTTTATGTCACCACTCTGGCTTATTAAATGATTTGTTTTGCTCTTCCTTATATTATCTCATCACCCCCAGTGTTTTCACCTGCTCCATCCACAGTATCTGTCTGTCATCTTCTCCTTTTCCTTTTTATAAAACCTAGCTTTTTCCCCTCTGTGCATATTGGCATTTTAACACTTTGAATTACATAATTTAGCTTACAGCTTCAGAGTTATTCCTTACAACTAGTCTGAGAAAAAGCTGCTCAAATTGCTTTCCTACATTAGGATGAGTGCTATGTTATGTTGCTGTTTTTCTTTTCAGCTGACTGCTGTACCCATTATCCAAAACACCGCAAATTGGATATAACATTACAATGTTCTGCCCAGACTTAGAGACTACAAGGTTATCCAGACATCCCTCAAAATTACCCTGTATTCTGCATAATGTATTTGAGTGTGTAAAACAAATTCTGAATACATTTGATAAACTTTCAAACCATATTCCCATGTAACATTTAAAAATCCTCTGGCTAACTTGTCAACTTAATTTAGGACAAACATCCAGGACAGCATTGTCAAAGACAGCTACCATTTTGTTGGCCTAACTAACAGATCTGTAAAACTGGTTTTCTTGTAGTCTAGTGTTTATTACACTAAATGTTGCTATAAACAGCTTTACAATTGTTAAAATAAAGAGACAAACAAGTACCCATAATGTACAGTATAGTAATTTCCAACTAGAAATTCCTGTTCACTGCGTTTGTTCTTCCGTGGCAGCCTTCATTCTCAATTTTGCAATCACTCCATTTCATTCATGAATATTTTTTATAACTTTTTAGTTGCAATGTGATCAAGACTGTTTTCAATATAAGAAATTATATGACAAATATTTAAGTATATGTTGGTTGGTTTTGGGGGTATTTTAATGTCACTTAATTTTAGTGCTGTGCCACCTATAGATGAAATGCTTTTGATTGTGTCCTATATTTAATAGCATGCACATTTTCAATAAAACATCCGTCTCTCTTCCAGGCACCGAAACAGTATCCCTATAATAACCTGCACCTGGAGAAAGGAGGAGATCTGGAAAAACAACCAGAGGAAGTCAAACATTATGAAATCTAATGACTAAAATCTGATTCTACTTGTGTATATATATTTCTGTCAAGAATAAAGATGTTAACAGTTTCATTCCTCACTGTGTGGTTTTATTATTTATTACTATTTTGAGTGACGAGGAATATTTGAATATTTTCAATTTTCCAAATTGGGAGGGTCAACCGAGACATCGGGGTTACCTTAGGCCACGACAGAATGAGAAATGTCCTTGTCGGTTACCGTAGCGTAGTGACAACACGGCACAGCACTTTGGTCGGAATTGCCTGCGGCTTAGCTGCTAGCTTGGCTGAGAAGTACCTCCCCAGTTTGTTGTGGATGCGGACGGTCAGGCTGTGATATTGACAGTAACGTGAGTCACTTTCAGAACCATATTTAACCTGCTTTTGCTGGACTTAAACCCGTGTGATATACAGTGCCACTCGTTTCTGCTGAAATATGTTAACAAGGGTGGTGGCTGTTAGCTTGTTTGCTAGAGACTCCGGTTATGTACTGGAACGGCCAGGAACTCGGCGGTATGCAACGTAACCTTCTAAGCTAGCTCATGACTTATGTATCGGCATGCATAAGAAATTATCTGACCCCTTAAAACTATTAAACTGCTGGTAAGATCACATAATCAGTGAACAAGGTTTATAAATTAATTCACGATAAGTGTGTGAAACAATGTTTTGGAACCGCAAATGCGAAATGCTAACGTTAGCATACTACGTTTCAGGTTAGCTTATGTTAACTTAATTCCAATAGTTAAATAGCTTGGCGACACTTTAAGGTAGATTAAACTACCGGTAACCGTAAATCTACTACGATGTAGTTAATATATGTTGGTACACACATTTTGTAACACGGTTGGAAGCTGTATGGGCGAACGGTTTAGGTAAGTTAACGTTAGCCAGCAATATCAGGAAATAGTCTGAGGAAATCTGTCAGTAAGGGTGGTACCCTTCAAACCCTGTCCCTAGTTAGAAAGTAGGAATGTTTGAATTGTGAGTGCATATTTGTTCTTAACGCTGTATCGTTAATCCACAACAAGTGTTATGCAAATAAATGTATTATCTTTGATTTAGTGGAGTCGCTTCCTCTGTCCAGGACTTGAAACTTGTAGAGGAATATGAGGCTGAAGGAGATCCAGAGGACCGCCCACCAGGCGTGGAGTCCTGCCGGACACCATCCTATCCACCTGGCCTTAGGAACATCAGCACAACAGCTCGATGCTTCTTTCAACACCACAGCGGCCCTAGAAATATTTGAGGTGGATTTCTCTGACCCATCTCTGGACATGCAGCTCAAAGGGTCATTACCCACCGCAAACAGGTAATTTATAGACGTGGTACAAAAATAAGAAACACAGACCAACATACCATGTTGGTAAGATTATAAATCAGTTTGTCTACCACTGTCCATATCAGCCATTTTAGAGAAGTGACATGGCTCATCTGATGCAGATCCTTGCATACTGCTTTATTTAGGTACAGGAGAGCAGATCAGTTATCTCAGATTCACCACTAGCCACATATCTTAACTCTCACAGAAGTAGGGCCTGTATATATTTGGAAGCTCCAGTATTCTGGTAATAGTCAGCATTCATTTCTTACCTTGGTAACACAATATTAATAATGGATATTGTCTGTTGAGGGATATTGAGCAGACAGGGCAACACTTCAGAGCTGCATGTTATCAAATTTGGTTCAGTATGCATTGTAGAAAGTATTTTTCTACAAGAAAGCAATTCATGTCAAAATTTGACCTTAAAAATGATCTTTACACATAAGCCACAAATCCTCATTCTCATTCAGTCTCCTGCAATTTCACTAGTTACACAAAATTCTTGTAAAATTATTTCAATTGCATTTGCATTTGACTATCATTTGACTATCATCCGTCTGATTTTGTACTTTTTCTGAATTATGGTTGATTTTGTCTTAAAAGGCAAAGAATTAGAGAGCTGATCACATAGCTTATGCAGTGCAGTATGCAGAGGACTGTGATGTGTCATACACATTTTTAAAGCAAAAAAACTCAATATACTTTTTATATTCCATAGGTTGCACAGTATTGTATGGGTGAATTTTGGAATGGGAGCAGATGGTACTGGAGGCCGACTGGTTGGTGGCAGTGAAAATGGCACAATAACTGTATACAACCCAGAGGCCATAATGAACTCCAGAGCAGAGGCTGTAGTGGGACAGTCTGACAAACACACAGGACCCATTCAAGCTCTCGATTTCAACCCTTTTCAGGTAAATGTGTGCAGTCAATAACGTAACTTTCTGGTTCTGTGGTACACATTGTTAAACCTTCTCAATGTTTCCTCCCTCAGAGTAACCTCCTCGCATCAGGAGCAAATGATGCAGAGATATATATCTGGGATCTGAACAACTTTAGCAGTCCGATGACCCCAGGAACAAAGACACAGGTGGGTGCGGCATTGAGAGATTATAGGTTTAATGAAGTTCACACGTCTGTCGTAATGAATGAGTTGACATCTTATTTTGACCCTGGCCCATTTACTGTTTGAGTCAAAACAGAAAATCGAAACCACAACAGGCACTCTTCCATGTCACAAAGCCACAAGAAAGTTTTGTTCATGGTTTCCTTGTAAGCTGGTGTGTGTGTGTGTGTGTGTCTGCCCTTAGATAAGAGAGTTAATGATGCCTTGTCACATTGACAACAGTGTTTGCATGGCACAGAAATTGTACTATTATCATTTGAATATCAGGGATCTGTTTGTTTCAGACTCTCAGCCATGTTGGTTGTGACAGTAACAGCGTCTGTCTCTTCTTTCAGCCCACTGAAGACATCAGTGTTGTGTCCTGGAACAGGCAGGTCCAGCACATCCTGGCCTCTGCCACCCCCAGTGGGAAAGCAGTTGTGTGGGACCTGAGAAAGAACGAGCCCATCATCAAGATCAGCGACCACAGCAACAGGGTTGGTTGCTTTGATACAAAACGCAGCAAGTTGAAAGATACCTTCTGCCAAATCACCACTAGTCTTTCATGAATCAACAAATAAAACTCACACACTTCAGCAACATTTTCACATGATTGAAGAATGGCCCTGTATCAAACAGGCTGATTGGTTTATTATGGTTATCCTTACTCAGCCTCTTACTCTAACTTCTGTTTCTTGGCTTGAAATTAGATGACTATGACAGACACATCAAAATGAATGATCATTGTATACAGTATCGTAGGTATTCATACCATTTAAAAAAAAAATCTGTGGTGTTCTATGGAAAAGTCCCAGTAATTGTGAATCTTGGTGAAAGAAATCTTGAGTACAGCTACACCATCGACCTTGCTCTATACTTTTTATATGTTTGATAAATACTCACCGTTTTTACTAATGCTGTTTCACTACCATATATAATTCAATAATTAGGTTAGATTTTAAACAAAAGTCAGTTTGTGGAAGTTTGAACCCTGTCAGGCTGCGTTGCTCTGTGTACAATGTAACAGCAGGCCATGGACAAAGGTAGATTGTTTCTACAATGACACACACTCACTCTGTCACATGCATATATATATATATATATATATATATATATATATATAATTAAATTGATTTATTATGAAATAAATGTTAACATTTAGTAGTAACTGACCCTGCTGATGAGCCCTCTTCGTCCATTACGGCTCCAACATGTTTACGTGGGAGATGTTCTTGCGTTATTATGGTGCTGCCGTGCCATGAAAGTTGGCAGGTAACACACTTTTTACTGTTATTTAAAGTGACGTGCTCCAACGCTGTGGAAGAATTTGGTCTAACAGTTTACCCGTGACACAGTGTGTAACAACATAGACCCAATGAATCGTTTTTGTAATCGAGTGTTATCGATTCATTGTTGCAGCCCTACAAAAAGTTAAAATAATTATCTTGCACCCTCTGTTATCATTCTAAATCTCATTTGTTATGTGATTTCAGATGCACTGTTCAGGAATGCTCTGGCACCCTGATGTGGCCACACAGTTGGTGTTGGCCTCTGAAGATGACCGACTGCCAGTCATCCAGATGTGGGACCTGCGTTTTGCCACATCACCCCTTAAAGTCCTTGAGAACCACACAAGGTGAGGCTTTAACAGTTTGCCTGCGTGATGATCATTTTTGTTTGTTGGTCATCTTGCAGAATATACAGTATGCACCTTCTGTTGGTGTTTTGTTACAGGGGAATTCTGTCCATATCCTGGAGCCAGGCTGACTCTGAGCTCCTTCTGAGTAGTTCTAAAGACAACAGGATCCTCTGCTGGAACCCAAACACTGCAGAGGTATGTCACATTAATTGCTGCCACTTTATCTCTGAATAACTTCGCCTTATTATTGTTGCTTTGGATTTTCACGTGTCATTTCCTTCGTTTAAGGTCATTTACGAGCTTCCAACAACAAACCAGTGGTGTTTCGATGTCCAGTGGTGCCCCAGGAATCCAGCTCTGCTTTCAGCCGCCTCTTTTGACGGGAGAATCACCGTCTACTCTGTGATGGGAGGAAGCCTGAAGGCTCAGCAGCAAAGCACAGCTGATAAGGTAGCGCCTGTTCTTACTTGATGCATATCACAGTCTGTGTGCGGAGCTGCATTGTTTGTCCACAAGATGGCGCTGGTGTGGACTGACTGACATTGAACAACAGTTTTATCATTGACATATACACAAAATATATCAGTCTATTTGAAAGATAGTTAAATGACTGCCTGGAGTTTCAGAGGTGATTTCTGAAGTAGAGCTGCAACTAAAGACTGTTTTCATAATTTATTAACATGCTGACTTATTTCTCAATTTAGTGATTAATTATTAACCGTTTGGTTTATAAAATGTCAGTTACAAATGTCTGACAGTTTCACAAAGCACAATATAAATGGCTTGTTTTGTCTAACCAACAGTCCAGAATCCAAAGATAATCAGTTTAATATTATAGAAGACTAAGAAACCCAGCAGATACTGACATCTTTGCTTAATCAATTAATCGAGTATCTACTAATTTATTATTAAATCAGTTGTAGATCAATTTTCTGTTGATCAACTAACTTACTAATTGTTTCAGGTCTTGTTTTAACATTTAACATTTTATTTAACAGATATCCTCCTCATTTGATACAATGGATCCCTTTGGTACAGGGCAGGTGCTGCCTCCCCTGCAGGTTCCTCAGCCCACAGTGCAGGACACCATTGTTCCCCCTCTGAAGAAGCCACCTAAGTGGGTGCGCAGACCTGCGGGGGCTTCCTTTGCTGTAAGTGCAACTGTAAAATATTCTAGAAGCATGTTAATTCTAAAATTAGCAAGACCTTTTCCTTTTTGACTGATGAATTGTTTATTTTTTTTTTTTTGTTTAACAGTTTGGTGGGAAGCTGATAACCTTTGAGAATCCCAAGCAGCCTCCAGGGCAGAGCCCCCAGCCAGTCCCCAGGCAAGTGTTTGTGAGCCAGGTTACCACGGAGACAGAGTTCCTCCAGCGCTCCAGGGAGCTGCAGGTGGCGCTGCAGTCGGGGTCCTTCAACAACTACTGCCAGGCCAAGATTCAGAGCGCCAAGTCAGATGCTGAGCAGGACATATGGAAGTTCCTTCTGGTGCGCCCTCACGTCCTCTTGATGTTAAGACACAGCATTCAGTCGGTCAGTGTGGTGTTTTTGTATTCTGAGCTAATTCACTTCATCCGCCTACAGGTAAACTTTGAGGACGAAGCCCGCGTTAAATTCCTCCGACTTTTGGGTTTCAGCAAAGATGAACTGGAGAAAAAGGTAAATCTGCCTCTGATATACAGCTGTTGTTATTGGCTGGTATCTGTTATATATCAGAATGTACCTGTGAATCATATATAGCCGGTGTCTTAGCTGTAAAAAGTGTTGTGTTCATTCAGATTTCTAAATGCCTGGGGAAGACTTTTCAGCACAATGGACATGGAGTGGATGCCAAAGATCTGGCAGAGAAGATGCAGCGGCTGTCCACTGAGGTCAGCAAGTCTGCACACAAAACGTTTATTTATTGTACGTTGTTATTTACATACCAAGCTTTGCAGCTCTTGTTTACTGTGAAATATTCTTTGTTGATATTTCCAGAGGTCAGATGAAGCCGATGCTAGAACCTCGGGTTCGGTTTCACCAGCAGACTTCTTTACTCAGACGCCAAAGGACAACTCCAACTTCCAGATCCCCGTGTCATGTGGTAAACGCCCTCATATGCAAACCCAATGAAATATGTGATTTCAAATACATATTCTCTTATCTTGTCATTGCAAATGGAACTGCAGTTTGCGTTGCTCGGTCGATATTCACTGACCGTGTCGTTGCTTTGAAGATACCGATGGTTTGATAAGCCAGGCGCTGCTGGTTGGTAACTTTGAGGGAGCTGTGGATCTGTGTCTGAATGATGGTCGTTACGCTGAAGCCATCCTGCTGTCTATCAGTGGAGGAGAGGAGCTGCTCAAGAAAACGCAGCAAAAATATCTAAGCAAGCACAAAAACAGCATTTCAGTGGTAAGAGTACGTATGATTCGTTGTGGTGCAGTTGGCACAACCACAGGGGGAAAAAACGTTTCATGTTCATGTAATTTGTTCCCGACTGTAGCTCATATCATCAGTGGTGACCCAGAACTGGAGAGACATAGTGCAAAGCTGTGAGTTGGACAACTGGAAGGAGGCTCTCGCTGCTCTGCTGACCTACGCTCACCCTGAAGATTTCGCCCGTCTGTGCGGTAAGTCGCAGCGCACTGATCATGCCTCGCTTGAAAGAGAAGCGTACCATGTCACCAGTACACGTTTTACTTGCTGAATCACTTTTTTGTCTCTCTAACATTGTTACGCTCTGTTATTCTTCTTGGTAGATACTCTGGGATGCCGGCTGGAGCACGAGGGCACAGAGAAGCGCTGCCTGCAGGCCTGTCTCTGTTACATCTGCTCGGGGAACATTGAGAAACTTGTGGAGTGCTGGGCCTTGCATAGAGACAGCTCCTCCCCTCTTGGTCTAGAGGTATAATCTTTAAAAGGTTTGGTCTAAGCTTTGTACAAGCACACGAGTGTGAGCACAAAAGCCAATGTGAAATATGTGCTACCACACCCCAAAATGATCAAGTGGAGCAGAATAGTAACCTAGGAAAATCATTTTTTTCCTTGGTAAATTATTGATTTGTACTTAGTTTGAGAAGATCATTTCATGCACTGCGAACGCATTGCGCTGTTGTAGCCCAAAGGTAAAGGGTTTTTTCTTCTTTCCCTTTTTCAGGATCTGGTTGAAAAAGTAATGATGCTGCGTAAGTCAATAGAACGCCTCCGCAACAGCGAGGTGGCAGTCCAGAGCCCCATCCTTGCCGAGAAGCTGACCCGCTATGCTGGCATTCTGGCTGCAGAGGGCAGTCTGTCCACTGCCATGACCTACCTGCCCGAGAACTCAGACCAAGTGAGAGACATAGCAGTTACAAAATCCATAGTTTTGCTCCCTTAGGTTTGTAATAAATACCCTTTGGGTTTCTTTCCCCAGCCTGGCATCACGATGCTGAGAGACAGGCTGTTCCACGCTCAGGGAGAGGCTGTCGTTGGACCGCGGCCTCCGAACTCCTTCAACAGGGCCAACGTGTCCACAGCCAGGCCCGCTCCTGCTGCTCAGGCTCCGGCGCCAAAACCGCAAGTTATGGTAAAAATCTGTCATGTATCATGTAGATTATCGTTTCTAAGTTTGAACTTCTCTTTACAACTGTGTTATTTTATTCCAAACCTTAGAGTCAGTACCAGCCTTCCCAGATGGCCGCCCAACAGCCGCCTCCTATGCCATCGTTTTTTACCCCACAAGCTGTTCCAACCAACACCGGGCCTGGTCTGCCACCTCCTTCTCATGTACTGCCGCCCAGTGCGACCCGCCCCGCCATGAGGCCTTCGTACCCCCAACACCCTGCTCCGGCTCCAGGTTTGACGCTGACTACTTGACTTCTGCTTTCGGGTGTTTCGGGTGGATTTTATTTGCTGTAATGGTCGTTGTCCTTTCCCAGGTTTCCTTCCTCATCAGCCATTCCAGCCTCAGCCTATGCCCGTTGGCGGGCCCTCCGCCTTCCCTCCTCCAGGTCCTTCTATGCCAGCTGCCAACTTATCAGGACCTCCACTACAACCTTCGCCATCGACCCCCGGAGGCATGCCTCCCATGCCCAGCCCCGGGGTGCCACCGACAAGCTTCATGCCGTCTACCTCTTTACCCTCAGGCCCCATGCCACCCAGCTCCCAACATGGAGCCCCGGTTCCTATGTACCCAGGGGTTCTCCACAACCAGGGCCCCCCCACGTCATCTGGTCCTTATGCCTCTCTTGGATCAGGGTATCCGCAGGGAGGCCCCGGCGCTCCTGCTGTGAAGCCCTTCTCGGCGCCTGCTGTTGCCCCTCCCCCTACAGGTAGATGCCATGTTGGTCACTTTGTAGTCAGAAGATCACAATAACATTCATTCCATTTAATTTTCCACACGTTGACTGAAATATTCCTTGATAGAGACAGATCTATACGTATCTGTTGCTCGGTTATTCAATCCTATTCAGCTGTCCACCTCATTTGACTTGCAGGATTCTTTCCCTGGCTGAACACCCAGTGTGACCACCAAGGTGACAGGGTCAGGGTTGGATATGGAATAAGAGTGCACTGAAATATAGACTGGAGTGACCAGACAAACACCTGTAATATTATACAGTGCAGTACAGTCCCTGCATTTAGCTCTGTTTGCATTCCATTGTTCAGGGTCTGGTCACTCAGTGTATTTTCGGTGGTGTTTGCTTGTGCTGCCACACGCTTGAGGGAAATGCAGTGACTTCAGAGCTGGTTTATTTCTACATATGCTTAAAACAGTAAATAAATAACTCAAAGTGTGAGCCTTTTTACACAGTCATGCATTAATAGTGCAAATTAAAGCTTAAGTGAGACATAACATTTCCAATTGATACATTCATGTTAGAGATCAAAAAGGTTTGTATGAGATGCTTAGAATTATTTGACTGTTGAGGTATTTATGAGGATTCTGCCTGAACATCTGGCCATGTTTGCTTTTTTTTATGGTTTTGCATAAACTGCAGAAATCTGTGGCTTAATGACACGTTTTTACTCTGTAGACTGACCCTGGCTCAAAGAGATTGTCTTGTTTAGACGATCTTTGGCTGCTTGAGCACGACCACAGGGAAACTAATGCCACCGTGTCGTTCAAATTCAATTCCATCACATCTCATCTTCTGATTTAGGACCTCAAGAAGGCTGGAATGACCCGCCAGCAGTACGAGGCGGACCCAGGAAGAAGAAGGTACACCTGCATGTATCACTGTCAAAATAGTCTTTAAGTTCTAGTACATGGGCTGTTTTTTCTTTTTTCAGCCCACTAACTGTAAAGGTACCCCTGGGGAATCACTGCTCTGAGATGTGTGGGTAGTTAAATATTTAAACCCACCAAGAGCTCAGCTCAATAATGTAATGTATCATTCATTGTTAAAGTTCCAGTAATACATATTTTATTACTAAGCAAGAATTAAATGACAACATGTCATTTGAAAGGGGTTGTGCGTAGTGACAAAGATGTTTTCAGCAAACAAGCTCTGATAAACACGCTACCTGTTCAACACCCAACGTTAGCAACCAGCTAACTGCGAGCTAACTAAAATAGAACATCCACTCAGCTTGTTGTGGAGTTTAGTTTGCCAAATGTAAATGAACACAGCTCAGCTTCCGTGTTTTATAACCTTCAGCTCACTGACTGGATGTGTTTTCCTGTTGTGTGTCGCAGGTCCCTGATAACTACACTCCACCAGCCCCCATCACTGCTCCTGTGATGGGATTCCCTGTGGAGGCCCCACAGCCCCACAACCATGCCCAAGTCCCACCTGGAGCCCCCCAGGAGCCCAGCGTGCAGGTTGGTGTTTGTGACAAGGGGCTGTTTTACACACAGCAAACGTGTAATCACCTCGTGTTTGTGTCCTTGTTTTCCTCAGCTCCTCCAGCAGCTGCCAGCAGAGAGGGTGGAGCAGAAAGAAATTCCAGCGGAACACATGGTCCTCAAATCCACCTTTGACAGCCTGGTGCAGCGCTGCCAGCTAGCAGCAAGAGACCCGGTAAGTCTCACCGTGTGCGCACATGCAATCACACCGTGTTTCTAATGAAGCAAGTACTGATTGAGGGGAAAGTTTTGTCTTTTATTAGGTATAAAATTACCATAAATGTTTTCTTTTTCAGCAAACTAAAAGGAAACTTGATGATGCAGCCAAACGTTTGGGATACCTGTATGACAAGCTGAGAGAGCAGTCGGTAAGAAATGATTGCATCATTAGAATTAGAACCTAAAATTCTTGTATATTACCACTGAGTCTTTTCTGCTCTGTGCCCACATACAGCGATTAATTAAACTTGAGAGTCAGTTCACCAAATCACAAAAAACGGAGTAACCAAACACGTGTTGCTGTTGCTGAGTTTTTCAAACTTTGCTCTAAGCAAACAAACTTCCACACACCTCCACTGTATTGAGGTGGCAGAGGTGTCAAAACAAAACCATCTGCACGACGAGCTCCATTAACGGATTTGAGTGAACCAACCCTTTGAAACTCCTAATGTTGTCACAGGAACTCTCTTCATAGCCAGTAAATGTAAACTATGCTGCACAAAATCAGTTAATCACAGATTTCAGAGTTGGACAACAAGGAACGCCGCTAACCAACCACACAATCAGTGTAGTATCGGCTATCTGCTTTTTCCTGATCCAAACTATCCTAATTATATCTGCGGTCGACTTCTAATGTTAATAATCAATTAACCATTTAACTCATTTATCTAGAAAAAATGCAAACCATACTTTTAGTTCTGGACTGTTGTTTAGGCAAAACAACTTGAAGATGTGTCTTTGGGCGCTGGAAACTTGACTAAACATCGTGCGCCACTTGGTAACGCGTAATATTGTTTCCCTGCCGATCTCACAGCTCTCTCACAACATCCTGAACGGGCTCCATGAGATCAGCCGCTGTGTGGCGAGCCAGAACTACCAGCGGGGTCTGGACGTCCACACCCAGGTGGTCAGCAGCAGCAACTTCAGCGAGATCTCCGCCTTCATGCCCATCCTCAAAGTGGTCATGACCATCGCCAACAAGCTGGCTGTCTAACACCTGGCGGACACCACCCACCAGGCTTCAGTGTTATCATGTTGTTATATATGTATTTATTTCTTTTCGACCCGATGACGTGCTTTGATAATAAGAATAATTACTTATGATATTGCCGATTGTAGTCTTCATCACTCCATACATATTCCTTCCTGGAGGGACTCTGATTTGGGCAGTGAGGTGGATTTTTGTAGAGATTTGTCAATGTTGCCGTGGTCATTTTACGATACGATGAATGTATTCTGAAAGTGGTGGTTCTGTGTAAATTCAACAGTTGATGTAATATACGAAGCAAGTGGTGCAAAGTTTGAATCAATGCGGTGTTTGTACAAGTAGGTGGATTTTCATACTCCTACACATTACGCTCCACACACGTGCATATTTGGCCTCTTACTTTGGCAGTCATCAAATCATTTTTGATTGAATACATGCAGTGCTCCAACTGCAGAAACAAAAGGTCTGGGACTAGCAACTCCCACATCCACTGTAGAGGTGAGAATAAAACGTGGGTTGCACTCATCTATACTGTCGGTGTAGTTTGTACGTTTGAGAAACAGACATGCTCATCTGTTTACTGTGTGGATCATATCACAACAAGCATCAGGAGCACTTGAAAACACTAACATATATATACTGATTGTTCTCGTCACCTGCTGTAACAGATTGTGTCCAGTTGATTATGCCATGAGGGATTTTTTTTTTTGGGCCAAAGCGCTGCACAAGAATTCTACACAGTGATTGTGAATTTACAGTTTATTCCTCATTTCTCCATTTTGTGTTTACTTAGCCCTGTTAGCCTTATCCCCTGTTAGCTTGTGTGAATGAATCTTTTTTTCTTTTTACCCTCAGATTTGCATGAGTGTGCATGTTTTACCATATTAACTGCTTCACATGGCAGTTCAAAACAAAAATGTTTTGAAAATGATAACTTATGTTGAACTGCGAATGGATCGACATCCCTGCTGCGCCCTCCATGTTTGCCTCTCCCTCTGTTACCCAGGATACATCTTATTCTTTTGAAACTCATAATTACTTTACTTGTTTTAGAATAGATCATTCAATGATACCAACTTAAATGAACTGACAAATGACAACGTGATGTTCTGCTGTTTGTAGCGGGACATGAAGCTGGATCGTTTGGTGTATCATGGCAGCAGAAGGCAGTAAAGTGCCTCAGTGCTCATTTTGGTTGCACAGATATTTATACAATCCATGTTGCTTACTTTACTCATTGCAGTATCTTTTTTCAAATAAAATTTCATTTCACTGGTTTTGGGACTTGACAAATTTCTGTACTACTTTCTGATAAGGTAACATTTTTTAACAAGTTAAAACTAGGTAAGACAAATGTATTTATATAAAACATTAAATACCCAAAGGCAACCCAAAGTGCTCTACAGGGCACACGAGCAAATACACAAGAAGCAAATGAGAACTAATGGGTAATATATTCATGTTTTATAGATTATTTAAGGTGCTTGTACTTATGGGTTAGGGTTTATGCAATTTTAAAACTTCTACACCACATTGCTTCATGTATAAAGTATAACAGTATAAAGGCATATTGGTATGTGTAAAATGAGGTGGTATATGAATGTAAAGTAACAGATTATCTGGCCTATGGTGAAGTCATATATAGTGTATTTTACATACAAAACATGATGTAGAAATATAATATGAAGAATTGTAGTTACATTAATGTATGTATGAATACATGAATTTAAGTATGTAAAGGGGACATTGAGTACTTTTACTTGTGATGCTTTATTTTGCTTTCTTACCTTACATTGGTGACAGTTTGAATGCTGGACACATAATTGCCGATTTTATATCCTATTCTGGTCAATTTCCATTTTGAACAGTAGATGGCGCTCTGTTAATTTATCTTTTCGGTGGCGCTGTAAAACTACAGCACTGCTACTCCTATTTTCACCAAAAACACTTGAATGCACCAAAAGTACTGCATACGACTTTAGTTTTCTCCGTCACGATACACCTCGAGGGGTGTTTTCAGAAGTCTTCTCATCATTTCCTTCACTGTCAGTTCCTGAAGCTGTGAAACTGCTGTTTGAAAGCTGACTGACACAGGTGGTTCACGCGCCCTCCTTCCATTGGTCCGGCCGGATCGTCTGTCAGACCGCGCTGCTGATTGGCTGGTTTGAGTCAGCCGCTGTGAGCTGTGTCTCGTAAATGTTTTGGGGGGTTTGAACTGCAGTAACCTCGGTCATGCCAGTCTGGGGTGATGTTAATGTAATGCAACTAAACCCCACATCACACCACACAGCGCTGACTCACGCTGTACTCTCCCGTCACGGGACACTGCGGCTTCACGAGTCCGTGTACAGTAGCTGACAGAGCTGCCAAAAACCACTCAACTGTGAGCATGTGGAAAGTAAGAACTTGTACATGGCCACAGTATTTCCACTGTATGCTACTTTATACTTTTACATTGTTTCTCTAAAATAGTTAAAATGATAGAAAATAGATGGAATCCTCCTTTTTTTTATTTTTTATAAATGATGTAAAATGATCAATTAGTTGATCGACTAACTGTTTCAGCATCGGGGAACTTTGCTTAACATAAAGGACATTTTGGACGTCCACAAACCATGTACTCCTCAACGTGAAACAGCCTGACGTAATATAAACTGGTCTCCGGTCAGCACACTGGTCCTACATTCCTCTCTGCCCTGTGCAAACCATTTAACACATTTTGTGAGTGCTTTCTTTATCTGCAGGCAAGAGCAAACAGAGCAGTATTAGATAGCCGGGATATATTTGACTCGCACGGTTGTGTCAGCAGCCAACTGGATGTGTCGAGTTCTTTACCACAGATGGGAAAACCAAGCCGGGGAACAGAACATCTCCAGACGAGCCCCAGTTGGATTATTACCAGAAAAACTGCAGATTGTCATCCCATTGGAAATATCAGTGGTGGGAGAAGTATTCTGGTCATTTGCTTGAGTAAATTTAGCAATAACACAATGTAAAAGTAAAGCTTCTGCATTTCAAAAACTAACTAGTAATACTTACCCTGCAAGTATTATCAGCAAGACATTCAGCTTTCAATGATATGAAACAGAGAAACGCAACAAATCCTCATACTTAAGGTGGAACCAGAGAATGATGCATCTTGAACAAGCTGCAAGATTCAAATGCTGCTAACGAGAATAACTTTTATGCTTTAAGTACATTTAGCTGATAATAATATACGTTTACTTGTAATGGAGTATATTTACAGTAAAGGATCTGAGTACTTAACCGCTGAAGCTAAGAGATCCTGCCAACACTAACACGTACCATGTACCACCATGTTCATCGTCCTGACAGCCTCTGGCTGCATTCTTGATAATCAATATTAAAGGCTTCCTGTTTGCAGGTGGCTTGACTGTGCGGGGCCTGCAGCTGTTTCACTCGTCACAGAGCTGCCATGACAGCTCACACAACAACACCCAGAGTAAGAGTTCTGAAACTGCAATCAAAGTCCGGACGGAGGAAATGTTTACATTCATACCAGAATCCAATCACACCAAGGCTTCTCATTGACTTACTCAAAAAAAGAGCAACAACAGTTTTTAATTACGAGTGTATTGAAAATATTGTGAATTTTATTTCAGAATAGAATACAGTTGAGATTTGACTTAGTCATTCAGAGAGCAACCTTTTAATCCTCGTCATTAGGAAAATGTTAATTTTGGTCGGTTGCATGGCTTGTTGTTTGTTTTTTATTGTCAGATTTGTGCGCTAAGTTTCCTCATTACAGCACCTTGGTGTGGAGGTTTTCCTACAGAGATGCTGAAATGGCTTGAAACTAGTTGGCACGTCCATCAGGGCCTGTATTTTGCAAGTGAAATCTCCCGATTGAACGTGTGCACCAGGCGTTTCTTTGGAAATGCCATGCTCATGTGGTTTCAGAACAAAAACAATGTTCCGCCTGGTGCTTCAGCCTGTAAACATGGACAGGCATTTCTTCTGTGGTACTTGGACGTTTTTGTCTGAACTGACAGAACGTGAAGAAGATCAGGAATGGATGCAAGTCATAAGGCATTAGGGTTGGATCCTGACTCCGGGGGGGGGGGCAATAAACAGGTGCTCCAATTGAATCGATTTTCTTTTTTTAGGAGACTTTCTGCCAAATCTTGGAATGCAGAAAACTGTTTCAGGTTAAAGCAATCTTTTGTAGTCAATAAGAAAAAAGAAATACATAAATAAGAGAATATAAGCATTTCACACACCAGAATTGAAGATGAACATAAACATCGATGCACCTGAAATTTTGCAAAGACAATCAGCTTTGTAGGACATCAAAGGGAAATCAGACCCCGTCTCAGAAATCACCACGGCAACAGTTCTGATGATCCAAAAGCGATGCAGCTCCACAGTAACGTTACAAAAATAGACACGGTTCTGCCATTAGAGTCACCCACAAAACACCTCACTACAACACCTACTACAGTACATCATCATGCATGGGTGGCATGTTGTTTTGTAACACCAGAACTGTCACGTGACTGGCTGCTACATCGACCAATAAGATCTCTGCTGCAGATGTTTCAGGACAAAAAGAGGGACAGGTTGGATCAAATGTCAAGCAGAAGCAAAGCCACTGATGCCACAATGTTAAAAAACTTCCACAATGATGTTGAGTGAAGAAGCAATATCAACTCAGTGTGCTGTAGTGGACCATTGACATGGTTATAAATATGTCCACGATTGGCACGCTCTTGGCACAAAGATATATTCATCAAAAACACAAAAACAAATCAAACATTGCATGGTTCTACGTTAAAATGACATTTATCATTTACTGTTAATATTGAACGGCAGTTTTAATTTCATGATAAATGTCTCCCTTATATTGTTGTTAGAAAACTGGTTCCAATTATTACACAGACTAAATACAGTACGTGGTAATCGTTTGACTCTTCTACATATTTGGTTTGGTTCTCTGCAGGAGAGAGGAGTGACACGCTGCAACACTCGGCCGTCGGTATAGTCCGGTTAAAAGATCTGGGTTCCCTCGCTCTTTCATCAAGTGCCATATTTCATTAAAGCCAGCAACTTTTTTTTTTTATATAGCAAAACACAATTTAAACTCTCATCCCTTTTCTTTCTGATCTTAAAGTGCTCAAAAAATGAATCCATATCAGAACTGTAAAGACTTGCTGTAAACAGTCTCCAATCAGTATCGAACCTCAGCAGTTCAAATGTAACTGCACATTTCAGAGCTCCACTTCTGGTCTATTCTTGGTTAATAATTGAGTAATACTTACATAAAAATTCGGCTACGTGACTTTGCATGAAGAATGCACACCAGAGTGGCAAAACAGCGGAGAATGAAGTTGAAGTTAAAATGCGTCTACTTCAAATCGAAAACATCTTTGCAAGACCTTTGGCTGACTGAACAATAGAATCCAGGGCCAAGAGCTTAACAAAGTGTTGGTTTGTTGCCCATCTTGAACAATTTGTTTAGTTACAGCTACAAAAACCACAAAAACAAGCAAAATGTGGTCATGGCCCTCATGAAGCTGACTATTATCCTCAGATGAGAAACGTATAGCTGTCAAAGGACTGTGAGGCTTCTTCTTTGCGGTGGTTTTGCGTTGAAGCTTACCGCAATTCAACAAGCTTAGCCACTCCGGTGGCTCCCGTCTCCGGTGCGCTGTATTCGGGCCTGGACCAGCTCGTGGGACACTCTCTTGCGGTCCTTGGCCAGGCCCAAGAAGCACATGAAGTCGATGAAACAAGTGGTAAGGTTCAACTTGCAGCCAAACTCACTGGTTGCATAGTCATAGGGGAACGTGTGGTGATAGTTGTGAAATCCCTCCCCTGTAAAGGAACAAGAAACAGCGGTCAACAAATCACACTACACATGGAAAACAATTGATAGGACACGATACTGTTTACTGTTTTCACACTTTTCGGTTCAGGCCTGAGTTAGAGTGAGTCGTAGCACCAACATCACATCAACAAAAATAAGAACTTCTGTGAGTGTAAGCAATGATCCTTCAGCTCAGCGGTGCCCAAACGTTTCAGCTCAAGACCCCAAAAAGAAATGTGGTTTCTCCCCAAACTACATCTACATTTATAAACTACAAAGAACATAACAAACCATGACTGCCTTGAGTGAGACACAGAAGATATTATTATTAAAAATCACCACTCTCACTTGTCACCACCACATTAGTCACACATACACACACACACACACAATTTCTTACATTTGACCTGCATGGAAACTAAAACACATCCACACTTAACAAGGTCACTACAAAAGTAACACACATGTTGAACATGTTGGGGGGGGCGCAATCGTGGCTAGAAAGATAGCGTCAGCAATCACAGCTAACACTAAAAGTTAACAGTTAAGTCCTCGTATACCACTGCACAGACCTCATGTGGGCTTCAACTGGAACACAACAATCACAGCCGCTTGTGTTTCGTGAGCTGTGAGATGATTTTGGTGTAGTGGCCACATTTAGAATTGCAGGATCACGAGACGCTTACTGCTCCAAAAGGATTTTCTCCCCTACACAATCATTACAAAAGGAACAACTGTAAAATGAGCCATTGGGTCAAATTATATAACATCCAGTTCCATATACAAGTCTTTTAAAATATAGATTGGGTGCTCATTGATGCCACGCTAGTGACTCCTACTGGTTGCTCTGCATAGTGGGGGGGTGAGGTGGATAGATGGAGGATCAGGCAACAGCTGCACATATCAACTCCAAGACATTCTGCAAAAGTTAACGACTATAGGTGAACAGCAAAGTGACACATTTGTAATGCAATGAGTGTTTCTTTTCATTGCTTTGTTCTGTTCTCTGTAAATGTGTTGGGCCATACAAATCAAGTTTTATTATCACTATTATAAGTCATGAGTCTGAGTCTCAGTTGTGCTACACGGGGGCACACACACGTGTTCGGGTGTTTTTCATACCTATGGCGCTGAACGCGACAAACGTGTTCTCCCTGGGGTTGATAGTCTTGTCATAGGGCCTGTTTCCCCACATGTGAGCCGCGCTGTTGACCAGCCAGGTGGCGTTCAGCACCAAAGTGTACCTCAGCAGGGCCGGGACGAAGTACGCCACCCACAGGGACTCCCCCCACACGTACCAAGGCACCACCATGGGGACGAAGAAGCACATGAGCAGCACGGACGGCCTGTAATACCTGTGGAGGAGACGAGGGTGGGTGGAGAGCAGAAAGGATGGAGCTGTTCACTCAGTACAGCATGAAGAGTGAATACGCAGACGCACTGCCCGTCAGACCCACGACTGTTCACTCTCTCACTGTGCTTCACACGACAGAAGCCAAGATGGAGTCGGTCTCAACATGCATGAATGACATGTTAGTAATTGTCACCTTGTTTAACCGGAATGACCAATTCAACCTGTACTACATAGGACCTATGCCTGCAGCAGTCATGGTTAAAATGTAGTGGGATGAAAGAGTTTCTTTCTTTGTATTTCATATATATTCAGAAAATGAAACAATGAAACAATTCTGCTTGTTTACTGTCCTCCCTACCTGCCAAAGTAGTTTTGTTTAGATGAAATTCGTCCAGGCTGACATTTAGCTGAAGCCACTTACTTCCTTTGAAACATTACAACTTTGTCTGCCCTCAGGTCAGTGAGCTCCAGCTTGCGTCCTTTCTCAATAACGTCGGGGTGTTTGCGCACCAGCAGCCAGCCAATGTGAGCAAAGAAGAAGCCCCGCACGGCATTGTGAGGGTCAGCATCTGTCTCTGAATATTTGTGGTGAACCCTGTGGTCCCGAGCCCATTCAAAGATATCATTCTGTGGATTCAAGTGAAGACAGAGATTACACATGCTGTAGACACGACATGGTACTTACACGGCATTGGAAACTGCAATTATGACAGAAGTGTGTGCTGAGGTGACTGCAGATCTGTGTGATCTGTCATTTTTAGGTACCTGAAATGCCATGGAGTTAGCAATGCCGAGAAAGATTCTTAGAGGTAATGTGGCCTTGTAGGATCTGTGACTCCACAGGCGATGAGCTCCTGCAGTAACTCCTAAAGCACTTATGAAAAAACAAAGTACGGCTGTGGGGAGAAAAGCATAAGCAAATGAGTTTGACCACCATCTACACATCTGCTCCTGTCATAAGCACTTTTGTTGCATTGATACCGCACATTGTATGTCTATGCATCAGTCACATGCGTTGCATTATATCTGTGTAACTGATCAAACCCCTAAAACAGTCAAATCCTTTCTCAAAAGCACAAAGATTAAAGCATCACAGCATTTGTTCACCACACTATAGTTTAGTGAGGCCTTTCTTTTTTATTCGAGGCAACATATTTCTGAATTTGCTCCAAAATGATCTTCACATTACAATTAAAAGTATTACACTAGCTTTTCTGCACAATGTTTCGAGCTGTAAATCGTTCAAATGACTAAACTTGTTTGTACTAGTCTACTTGTTCTCACAGGACATTTAATAACCATGAACGAAGACAGGCATGCTATATGAAACTGTGAGCAATGTAATTATGTCATATCAGATGATGACTGGACGAGTAAAACCATTCGATGGTTGCATTATGAGACAGGAAGCATTAAAATGTATTCAGAAGTGCAACCTCTGTGGTTTTGATTAATGAGAAATGCACAGCACAATGAATTATAACAAAATGCTTTAAGAGATTAAGTTGCATGCAGGTGTTTATGTAATTAACTGGCTACCCTTCCTTTATCTGCATTCCCACTATACTGTTGTATTGTTATTCCCACTATACTGTATTTAAAATAAAATAAAATGTTAAAGAGTACATGTTATTTTCCGGACAAGCATGAACTGCACCGTTTCTATCTGTAAGATGCGTGCTGACATCTGATTGATACAGGCCTGATCTATAATCCCGTGTATTGCAGTACACCGGGAGGATCATGCACAGGTCTCATGCACCACCACTGGTGAGAAAGTGGGCCGGGTTGCTGACGTAACAGTTGTGATTTGGGTAAAATGCTGCACGTATACCACAAAATGATGCCACAATCAACACCCAGCCTTAATGTAGTGTGTAACAGACGGGATTTGTACTTACACCAAAGCAAGGTCAAAGGAGATGCAGAGGGGACGAGCAACACGGCGTACAGGGCACCTGTATGCAAAAGAGTCATCAGAAAGACATTTCTCCATACGATGATACTGGTAGGTTTGGGGCCCTCTTTCTCTTTGTATGTGTGATCAAACACGTCTTCTCTGGTGGTCTCTGACACAACGTCCCCGTTGCTCGACTTGTGCTGCTTCTTCTCCAACGCCTCCGCCTCAGTCATCGTGGCAGCGGTCTGGTGATGCTCTGAGCGGCAAAGAGGACAAACATCGGTCACCTCGGTGTTTTTTTTGTGATGGTTAAACTCGTCACTCGGTGAATGTTAATTCTTTTTGTGCTAGCTAGCTAAAGTAGCTTGCGGTGCTGGTTGGCGCTGCTGAGGGAGAGGGCGATCATATAACGAGGATGCTGACTTCTAGCTGACATACGACATTTGAAACATCGCGTTGCGTAACGCTGATATCACACCTGTAGAATAAATAAACGGTAGATAAAAAAAAACTCACCAAAGACGGACAGAAGAGTAGAAACAAGAGTTGTGGTGATAAACGGAGATTAAGCGGGTCTGCTTAACAGAACTACAGTAACCCTAAAAAAAAAAAGGGAGAGTGATAGTCAGCTCTGCAGCGAATCAATAAGAGCTGGAGCTCGAGGTGCGACTGACCAATCAGCGCTCGGATGCCGCCTGAAGCTCGGGCTCCGATTGGCTGCCTGTTTATCTGCTGTTCACCTTTTATTCATTCCCCTGCCAGATGTACATTTACCTCCCCTGGAGAGCAGGCGCTGTTGTCTAGACATGTATTGAATGAACTACAATAATATTTCCATTCGCGCACGGATTAACTCGAATCCGGAGCGATGCGAGCAGAGTGACGAGGTGTTAAATTCAACGATGAAACTGAACATCAACATGGCAAGTTACTGTACACACCAAACCCAGCGGCAGAGGACACCCGCACGTCCACACAGGGGGAAATACAATATCCTGTTACATCATCCTTACCCCCGCCCCACCCCCCAAAAAAAGTACTTAGAAATAAAATAAATCCGATAATTAGAGAATAATATAAACATTCCAGTAATATTAGAGCAAGTAGATACTACAAGAATAAATTAGGGTCGCTTTACTCACTGTGGAGTCCTTTATACGGAATATTTTAGGAAAATCAGATTAGAAAATACCACAGGAGAACCATTTTGACTTTATACTGATTACACTCGCTCCTGAACAAGAATAGGAATAGGAATTGGGGTGCTAAAGTGATTTATCATTCAGGTACTGAATTCCAATCCAATTTATTTCATTCAGATAATGCACAAAGACTATTAATTGTGCAGTAAAACAGACACGCTGAGCGGATGTTAAACTGAGGAGACAGATGCACTTCACAGGACCCAAATTAAGAATTAACACGTCCGTGGGTTTTCAACTTCATGACCTACATTTGAAAACAGACGACTTGTCTCCATCTAGTGGAGAAACGAGGCAGCACACGGAGCCGACGCTTCACATCTTGCAAACAGGGTTAACCTCTTTCTTAAGACTCCGGACAGCAGCAGCAAAACACGGTCTTAAACTGACAACTTTATGTCATCAACTGACACTCTATTTCAGCATCCGCATGACGTCATCAGCAGGCGCCTGTATTTACTTCTTGTCCGGTTAACCGCTCCTCGATGCGATGGAAGTAAACAGGGACGAAGCGGAGCGCTGCATTGACATTGCGACTGCGGCGTTAACCAACGACCAGCCGGAGAAGGCGCAGAGGTTCCTCGAGAAGGCGCAGAGACTCTTCCCGACGGAGAAAGCGAAGGGTGAGTTAAGATGGCCGAGCCGAAGTACGGGGCGCTTCGTCTGGGGAGGTACGCAGCATCATCACCGGCAGCATCACCTGCATCCCGGATGAGCTCTGCAGCGCACGTAGCTCGGGCCTTGGATAGCACACCAGCTAGCTGGTTTAGTTACTTTGTTCATCATATCAGCTCCTCATAATGTTGTCACTATAAGACAAGTTAAACTGCTTCTGTTGTTGCTATTGTTTGTGAAACAGCCTGTACACCCGCTCAACGTGAAACAGATGTGTTAAGGGGGTCAGTGATAACACTTGCTAGAGGTTGCTTTTCCATTAGATAGCTAGCTAAGCCTGGACAGGAGAGGCAGTTAAGTACAGAGCAAGAGTGGGAGAGGGGCACTCACAGAAAGCCAGTTTCCCATGTGGTATCAAATTGGTTTTACCACACACACAGCTCTTGACCAAGACACACCATAATACACAAATACATAGCAAAACAAAATACACAAAAGTTAGATATACACACACACACACACACACAATAAAAATGCTGTACTGTCAATGTGCCTGTGCATACCTATATACGTACATATGGTGTATGACATGACCTCATCATGTGCACAAATGTATACACATCCATACAGTCATTACAGATTGTTGAGATTGCAAAAAATGTGGGGAAAAAACACAGCAGCTGCAATCCTGGATACATGTCTATTATACACAAACAACTTGGATCATGGTACAAGTTCTTGTGTGTATCCCATGTACAGCTGATGAAGTAGAATTGGGCAGGCAGTGTTTTTTCAGTGTTGTGATATATAACATGTAGGTATCTGAGAGTATTGGACTTGTATTGTATAAGTCATGGGTGTTTGGCTCTTGGTCTAAGGGAGGGAGTTCCTCTGCTCTCCTATCTGAGTTATCTTCTCACTAGCCTTTTACATTATGTATATATTATGTCTCACACATTTCTTGTGTCTAAATGTCTCCAACAATCACTCCCAAAATATAGACACATATAAATGCAGAATTATCTATAGCTGGGTTTTATGTATATATACAACATTTAAGACACTGTACTATTATGATAGAGCTCAAGTGTCTTTTGGGGGGATATTAAAGGCTGAGGCATTACTGAGAGTTCTCATCTTACATGACTATTCTAGCTGAGCTTTCTGTCTCAAAATTGTAATATTGTCACATGAATATATGTTAATATTTTGGCATTTGGTCTAAAATACTGTGATATTTGAGGGGTTTTATGAATATGACAGAGTCCTATGGATTAAGTTGGAATATCATTCCCATTTTATTTAGATTTTTCTCCCATTTCTTTTATCAAATCCCAGTTATTAAGATGCCTACAACAAAACCTAGATATTAGTATGAGATTCCTAAAGGTCAACACAGTTGCTACTCTGACAATATTGTAAGGCCCTTATGTAGTTGTTGTAATAATCTAATAATCTGTCAATAAACACCACTTTCTGTGATTGAGGGATGCAGGGAATATTTTACAGTGTAGTGGTCCCACCTATAGTACCTGGCACCTGCTGCAACACCTGCCAGGTTAATCTGGTTAAGAAAAGAAATCAGCAGCTCCTTTATAGCTGCTCCAATGTTGAATGCTTCGTCTGAATATCGTTTAATTATTACAACACTTATTATTATGTAACTTTATTGTATCCCTTCTAGTACTGCTGGAGCTAATAGCAAAGAATGGATTTACACCTAGACACGGCGGCCACTCAGACTTCAGTGGGTTCTCGGGTCCTCGACAGCGGCAGACCAAGAGTGAGGATACCAGACCAGAAGAAAAGCCTTCAGAAACTTCAAAATCCTACACGGCAGATCAGCTAGATGCTGTGAGGAGGTAAGGCTGATAATCATAGAAATGTGGAATCGGTTAAAAGGAATAGTTCACTTCCGACACGCCTGACACTGACAATCATGTGTTATCTACACAGGATAAAACAATGTAAAAACTTCTATGAAATTCTTGGGGTCCAGGCAGACGCCTCTGAGGATGAACTCAAGAGATCATATAGAAAACTTGCTTTGAAATTCCATCCAGACAAGAATCATGCTCCAGGTGCTACAGAGGCATTTAAAGGTGACCAGCATGAACGTTCGTTCATCACCAATGTAGCTGTCATGTTCAAAGTCTTATTGTAAAAGTCTTTCAACACTCCTTTGTGCTACTCAAACATAACTGTCATTTTTCATTGTTAACAGCTATTGGGAATGCGTATGCTGTTCTGAGTAATGCTAACAAAAGAAGACAGTACGATCAATGTGGGGAAGAAAGGAGGCATCCCTCAAGACATGATCAAGACAATGAAAACTTTGAGCCAGATATTTCACCTGAAGACCTCTTTAATATGTTCTTCGGAGGAGGATACCCGACAAGTTAGTGTCACTCTTTCTTTGTTCCCACGCAAAGCTCATGACATACAGTATGTTCATTGTAATACTTGTTGTGGTCTGTCTATTAAGTGCTACATATGCTGCATTACTCTAGGTAATGCTAATGCTAATGGGCGGATGCGTTACCAGCGGCGAGAGAGAAGGGAGCGACAGCGAGATGTAAGTTGGGTGTTATTATTAGAGCTCCTGCAAACTGCAGATAACATGCACGTAATGTTAAAAACATAGTGATTGTTAAACAGCAGGGGGAGACAGTGAGTCATCTGTAATTTTACCTTTTGAGTTTCATTCAGCAACATTCAAATGTTTACAGTCTGGTGAGTGTGTTTGGGTCAGTTGCACGTTTCTGTGTTTTCTTTGCAGGGAGGCCTTGCTCTCTTCGTGCAGGTCATGCCCATCCTCATCCTGGTTATTGTGTCAGCCCTCAGTCAGATCATGGTCAACAGTCCCCCCTACAGCCTCAGCTTCAGGCCGTGAGTGTGATTCCTTCTTCTGAACGCCTAAGAAGGATGTTAAGTAACAAAACCAACCGTTCCGCAAAATTCCATTAGACTTTGACAGAATATTATCTCTACATTACGTAAAATTCCAACCCAAGTTCATGACCACGTTTGAAATGTTACGGATTTATAGATTACCCAGCCCAAAAATTGATTTGCTTTCATGTTTGTGGTTATTTTGCTTCCTAAGACAGATCCATTGTATTGACTTGTCTGTGTCCTGTTTGATTTAAAAATCTTGATGCTGCCTCTGTTAGTTCTAAATAATCACAGACCTCTTCTGTTGATTGCTGGCTCCATGTTGTCTGCCCTTTGTGTTTCAGATACACTTCTGTAGTTTCTGGCTCGTCTGTGAGCCATTATCAGCCATGAGTCATGTTAACAGAGAGGGACAGTGCCAGATCTGTCGTCCTGGTGCCGCGTTCGGTCATATGATATCCCACCCACACTTTGTGTGCGATCTTCACGCAGGTCAGCAGGTTACACACACAAGAGGCTGACGGAGAACCTGAAGGTGCCATATTTTGTGGGGGAGCAGTTCTCCAAGGAGTTCACCGGAGTGAACCTAAGGAATCTGGAGCGGACGGTGGAGGATGATTATATTTCCAACCTTCGCAACAATTGCTGGAAGGAGAAACAACAAAGTATGTTTGCCAGGAAAAAAAAATTCTTCTTATTTATTTAATTAGCCATGGATTTTGAAAGTTGCTTCTGCAATGATCAGTTCTGGGCTGATGATTACAGACATGTTGTGAATTTTATTACCCCTCATATACGTTTCATGAATCACTTCTCTTGTTTCCTGCAGAGGAAGGCATGCTTTACAGAGCTCGGTATTTTGGAGACACTGATCTGTACCAAAGAGCACACAGGGCTCGCACACCAAGCTGCGCCAAGCTGTCCGAGATCACATCTTCATTACACGGTTGAGGCTGCCTTCATAATTAAAAGCAAGTTGTCCAGACTACCACATTCTTCTCATTTACAAACACATCCTGCAGGTTTCATTAAATTTCACAGTAAACTAAAAGTAAAGTAAAGTAAAGGTGTTTTCTTTTTTTCTTCTTTTTCTTGTCTCCAGGTTTCCAGAATCAACACAGAAGATTATTGGCTGTAAATAGATGAGCTTTAACAATCTGGAGACTGAAGATGACTCAACAAGCAACACAAACAAACCAGCACCAATCTGCATCAAACAACCACACAGACTGGTTCAGTCCATTTCTGTGGAATTTTAGTGTGTGAAATTAAAACACAATGTTAATATAATGTTTTGAAATGGAAAAGCCACTTAAAATAGCTTGTCCTCCTGACAAGATAGGGGTTTGGAAAACCTCCAAACTCCATTTTTGACTGGAAGCCATTAAGACAGCAGAGGTCACTTCATGTTTTTTTTGTGAGAATGCAGTATGAAACCAGAAAGCAGCGAGAGTGATAGAGTCGTACGGATGTTATTTATGTAGCAGTTGACTAGATACCACAGTGAACGCTTCCTCTTTCACTGTATGAATTTAAATCGAGTCAAGACGAGTTTGAGGAAGATTTGCTGATTTAACTTTAAATGCACATTCTGAAACTATGCAGGAATAATGTGAACCATCTGATGAATATACACGAATGGTTTGTTAAACACCTGAGATTTGTCTTCTTCTGCTTCGTGTGTGTGAGATAACAATTAGGAAATGTCCCATTACACTTTGCCTCCTTTAATTGTATATAAAGATAGAATTATACAGGGCAACTTGATGGCACTTCACAATAAATGCTGAGAGAAGAAAGAGACATGCCTACCTACAACATGTAGGTTCTAGTTTAGGAGCGTAATGTCTCTGATAAACAACCGTTGAAAAAAGCAATTTTTGTCATACATTTTAAGTTTCTAGTATGCTATTTATTTTTTGTATTATTTATTTTAAAAGAATGGATTAACAGACCTTGCTCACTTGCTCCCTGCAGACCATGATCACTTTTTCCACCTTGTTTTTACTCCCAGATGAAAATAAATATGGATGCTTAAACGTGTTGATAGTGACTCATCGCTCTGAGCAGAACAAGCACAGAATGTGGAGACAAAAGCTCAGTCAGCACATTTGCCATGTTAAGCCTGTCGGCCGGCTGACTGAGGCTTGGAAATTGGAAACATGGTTTTGTGCACGTTTACATTGTGGGGGGGACGTGCAGCATGTGCCCGGCCGGCAGGAACTACAGCCTCACATTCTTTAACCGCAAATGTACTGGGCTGTTTTTGGCAGATGTTGCAACTCTGCCTTCTAATTTTGGCTTGACAGTGTCATTTTTTTCAGTTTTGAAACTTGATGCATGATGTGGTTGACTCATGTGCCTGTTAACTGGTCTATATCATGATTTAGCTGAACATTGTTCCTCACTACTACAGTGATGTTAGAATTCTGGTACAGCTTGTAGGATAGGCATACAGCTTCATATATGTGGCAGAATCTTTCATTTTTGTCTTGTACAGACCTAAAAAAAAATTCCTGAATATTTTTTTAACCTGAACCTGAATATAAAACTACAAATGATCTAGATCTGACACGTTTTGTGAAATAAGAGAGCAGAACAGAAAATTGTTAAAAAATAATAATTTATTTGCAATCATGAAAGTACAAAAACAGTGCAATGGTATGAGTATTTGAATGTCAAATAAATACAGTTGAAAGCAGGACAGGTCTACACAGATAAAAGATAGTTACATTTGAAATCGTAGCTGCAGCTTGCACATAAACTGCACAAGGCAATCACTGGTAGGCCTTTGCTCTTGAATTCAAGCAGTCACTATGGTCCCTAATGGTTTGCTTGGCGTACAATTCATCACTTGGTGTACGTTACAATTAATCGTAATACAATGGTCTTTAATGACTATATATGTATAGCTAGCTGCCGCTGTGTGGTTTCAATAGAAACTGAGGTACGCACTTTAATACTAGCAAAATGCCTATTTACCAGATAATAATTTCATATGGGTTACACATTGTAATTTCAAAGTCTGACCGTCAGTGAGGAGTGAGTGACAAAGCAACACCTGCTCCATAAACTTCAGCTACCTTACAGTAGGAACAACAGGCTACATCATGACAAAGTGCATCCTTACACTTCAGAAGGCATCATATACATGTAGTTATAGTAATACGGCTCTTTTCTGAGCTCAACATGGCGATTTAAAAACGCAGATGATAAAACATTGGCAGTCTCTTACGATTCTTAACATTCTTCAATGAGCAGTTCCTCAGAACAATACAGTTTCTTCTTGATCACGCGGAAACCAGTGCTAAGTTTAATTGCTTGTCTCACTACTGGAGTGGAAGGAGACCTTGTGCTAAAAAGTCCTTGGATTTTTGGCCACAGCCCACCAGACTCCAGCCTCAACACCAGAGTCAGCTGAAAGGTGGGGACAAGGTAGGGGTCCACAGAGAGCTGTCCAAGGCTCTCACAGACGGCCCCTTGCTCCACACAAAGGTCGACGAGAGCCCCTCTTAAACCACAGGGCTCACTAGCTGCCAGATGGAGGAGCTCCTGTCCAATGTGCTCTAGAAGTTTCTCGGGGATGAGCAGTTTGGTACATCTTAAGGCGCAGTCTGAGTCTTTGGCTTCTCTCAGGTTTCCTGAGATGAGGTCAACTACTTCTTTCAGGATGGTCTCCTCCATTGGATCATAAAACAGGTCTTCATTAGCAGGAGACAGGTCACTATAGACATCTGACCCTGTTAAAGAGACACAATGGGTTAGAACTGGAAGCACGCATAAGGAGGAAAATCGAATTCAATGAAAAGAAACTAATGAAGTGTTAGAAATGTTTGCAGCTTTGTTTACCTGAGTCTGAGAGATCACTCCTGCTGCCATTGTTAGACCATGACTCAATGCTGCTGCTGCTGCTGGCAGATGTGCTGAAATCAGTCAGTCTTTGCACCAGTTTGCCCCAGGACAGCCTCCTGGGACTGCTGTCCACTGGAGAAGGGGGTGAGCTGCCAACATCAGTGGCTGTTGTTGAGAGAGCAGGCATGGTTGTCCTTTTTATGCAGTATTCAACGGTATCAAGTGCTTCTGTGGTCTGCTGTTCAGGAGGAAACAAAAACACCAGATAAGCACCCAAACTCGACATAAATGACAGTAGTAACAGTAGTTAACAGTTAATTTAAACACAAGTAACATTCAAAGTATTGCTTGTTAAGGAATGTATGAAAAGGGCACGTTTATACCAGAAACATCTTTGTTTGACGGTAGCTAGCTGCTGTTTAACTGTTCTAATTAGCTACCAAGTCAGCAAAATGAACAATTGTAACATAGTACTTACAGCTAATTTGACAACGGCGCCGTTCAAGTCCGTTGTCGATGTTGAAGACGGTTATTTAAATGGTTATTGTCTACAATAACAACTAGCTGTAAACTTCTGTCCCCTATGTTGGCTCTCTTTCTCCCAGCAGCTGACAAAGTGTTAAGCTCTGCGGTTTATCCTGCAACAATGCTTATATATGGAGCTTATAAACTACGCCCATCCCCCGCCAGCCAGCCAATCAAAAAGAGAGGCACGCCATCTGCGCTGGATCTTGCCTGGTAACATGCCAGCAGAGAAAGACAAACAGGAGGGGGAGGAGGGGGGCTGGGGGGGTGATGAATAGCAGATCCCAGTGTTGTGGAAATGTACAGGGACTTGCCTGGGCTTGCAAGGATTCTATCGTGTTTCTTTGTTAAATGTCCTTCATGAGCATAAATAAATGGCTGTGCTGTATGTGCATCCTGAATATTGACAGCATTGAACAAAGTCTGTGCAGTCTAGGCTGAGCTGAGCTCAGCTGGTTCAGTGTTGCAGTGCACATTACGTCACCTGTTTTGCTCAACCATTACATCAGAATTTTATATTTTCCACAGAGATGAGGACAGCAGCGCCCAGTCAGCTGCACAATACACGACTGGGTACATGATACAATGCTAATAAATATGTTTTGTATTCATAAAGATGTGCAATACATCTTCCTACATTTGCCCTCAAATGAACAATGAAACATGCACAGCGAAAGGAATGCACAAGTAGGGTGGCTGACACGCTGCTATTTAATCATTTTTTTCTAGCATCTATTATTGCCACAAACTATGTTATGGTGCTATCAAATAAAAAATCTGCATGGGAATGAAAGCAGAAGACCGTTCATTTGTTACACTGAGTTATGGTATACCAGACGGTAACCCAAAGCAAATTGGGAGAAACAATTGTAGCACAAAGCAGTGTTTTTGTCTGTCAGGGCCATACTGTACATACCATGCTGAGTGTTTACTCAAAAAAGGTTTTGGCAAGCAGCCAGATATATGCTGCGCTGCTGCACGTGAGAGGGATGGACTGTACTTTATATCAGGGAGGAACTGAGAGACGTAAACACGTGTAGGCACAGTATGTTCTGACTGCGAGGGGGTTGTTGTGAATTAAGAGCAGTCATCAGAACGTTTTGAAATGTTTGTTCCTGTTTCATATGCAAAAAATGTGGACAAAGGTTAAAGGCTTCAGTGGCTCGTATAAATATAAAAGTTTCAAACTTTTGAGAACTAGGAGCAAACAACTTGTTAAGTGATTTCCTAGTAACTGTGATGTAAAATTAACTTTTGAACTCATATAAGAAAGTCTGAGGTCTGGTGAGAGGCGTGTCTCGTAAGTTCCAGGGACATCCTTAGACATTTACCCCTTAGAACAGTACATTCTGTACGTTCCCACCCTTCATTTGTTGAAAACATTCATTCAGTAAGCAAAACACCAAGATCTGTACGTTTCCTCGCCGACAACAGAGCAGAGAAGTGAGCGGAGACGATTACATCAGAGAGAAAAACTGCACACATGTTCAACAACTGCCATGTAAATTCATACGACGTAAAACAAACAGCACAAAGATTGAGTTGCTTATCTACAGCATAACAGAAATCAACTCAGTGAAGCTGGTCAGGACAAATTATACAACGCCAAGCAAACAAACGGCAACTGACCCAAAGAATGTCCAAGTATGACTTTATTTACAAGCTCTCTTTGTTTTGCTCCAAGTGTTGTTGAAGCAAGCAGCGATTCAGTCCCACAGTGAGAGCGAGAGACTGAGAAGGCAGCAGGTTTTTAGATTTATGAGTTACAGCGCAGCCGTGTAGAAACACAATGCCTCACTTCAAGGGATATATTACGTTACCAAAGATATTCTTTCCCTGAACAGTGAGGCTAAGACCAGACTGGACTGGCAAAACAACTTTATTAGCCTAAACCAGCTGAACAATCTGTTCATAAATCTCTCCCAAAGTTTTGAATTGTTTAGTATTTAGTATATAAGAAGATTGTTGTTCATGGCTTATTTTAGTACGGTGAGTAAAATATAAAAAAAATGTTTTTAATAAAAGCAAACCATACTCATACAACAGTAAAAGTGACAAAATAATACATTTCACACTTAAGATGTAGAATAAAACCATGAAGAAGGAATATCATTTATGAACTGAAACTCCTTCCGTTTGGATTATTTATTGAGCGAAGGCACGTAGATCTCTATTTAAGATGGTGTAAATCCCAATAGCTGTTCAATCGGTTTGTACCGCCACTCATCTGCTTCCAGCTCCTCCACCAAACTGGCAAGTTTCTCCATTCGAGACACTTGTTGATCTGGAAGAAGAATAAACCATCGTTACTTTATCAGCCTACCCGCTTTTCATGGATCATCCAAAATATACAACATTTGCATAAACAGTTACTGACTTACCATGTTTAACCTGTTTAAGTGTGGAGGCAACTTGGTAGCTGAATACAGACTCACATAAAAATCTGTCCGAGCCATCTAAAAAGAAAACAAGAAGTTAAATGCTAGTGAATATTTTTTTAAATACATATACTGACTCATTGGTGTCCAATAGGGTAATAGAAAAAGGTGAAAATGGAGCTTTCAAGCTACTGGAGAAAGAGAACACGCAGATAAATATTATGCAAATATTTACATTATGTAAAAATGGCCTTTGCAGTTCTGATATGAACAAAGAGGAACACCTCAAGAGCATCAACATCACTGCAGTTATATTCATCACTTTGTTAGCGAGTTTTAACCTCGCAGCACTCTGCGCTTTTATACGCTATATTTACTTTATATACTTTTGTGTATTTTGAGCTAAACAGGCAACAAAGCAGAAGAGACCCAGATGGCCTGTAGAGTCCCATACACAAATCCTATGTGGAGAGGTAATGAAGGTAATAGGATAAAGCAGAACATTGCGAGGTCACAGACAAAGGCTTTACTAATGTTTAATGTTACACATGTTCACAGTGGATATTTGGCAGCGCTATATGGGAATTCAGTTAAAAGAAAAAGGAGACAAGCTTTGTGATGTGACTTTATTATAGCCCCAGGCCCCACCCTCTTTTAATCAGTTTTTATACTGATGAAAAAAACCAAGCAACTGGAAAAAAAGGGATTTTACAACAAATCTCAGTAAAACAATGATTGCATAAGGGTAACACACCGCCTGGGATTCATTTATGTAGTCCAGTAGTCTCAAAATGAATGACCCAAAAGAAAACAAACGTACAGTGTGTTGCAAAATGTTGTCACTGTATGATTTTTATATCCCCTGCCTTGATGTTGGGAGGAGACAGCCGAAGACAACATGCCTTTAGCTGTGTGATGTTTCTTACCTTCCATCATTTCACCTGCGCCTTTAGGATATGTATACAGGACTTTCCTGGGAGGGATGAGCTCTGAAGCACTGAATCCAGAGCCCGTTACCGAGCTGCCGCTCACACCGCCCGCAGAAGAGGACGAAGAAGACGCTGCCATTGCTTTTGGAAACTTTAAAACACACACATAAAAAACACAAGAACTGTCATCGCTAGAATACGTGAAACACTGTGAAAGGCTAGCGTTTAAGTAATTACGAAGGCAGTTGACTTTAGCCAAACCAGCCTACGAAAGCTAACGTTAGTAGGTTTGCTTTCCTAGCTTTTATGGTATAACTGTTATGCACTCTGTTAGCAAGCTATCAACTACAACAAACGTTAGGTGGCTAGCAAGGAAGCTAACTATCCTGCTGATACCAATGTAAACAACGATCATTCACCATTAATGTTACAAGACACAACGTGACAATAACCAAACTTTACTAACCTTAACTAACAATATAACTTACCGTCGATGTCCCCAATAAATCTATAACGAGTTTAAATTCGCGCACTTGGTTCTTTTGATTGTTTAGATGTCTTGCCACTAGTTTACGACAAATACAGCATTTTACGTCTGAAGCGACGACATTTTTACGACCGATAAAGCAATGGGGGTGGCTCGCCTGGATCACCTATCGCGGAGTGTTCGTTCACTTTCGCTTGTAGATCTACTAAATATTTAAGGCCCCTGTGTATCGTAAAGCAGGGAAACCGATACATGAATGTCAGCTAACTACAACTTGCTTGCTAAATACGTTTTCAAAAAGCTTCATAAGCTAATTTACACTTTTTTGCGTGTAGATAAATTGCTAGAGAGCTATCCAGATATTCTTTGTTGTTGTTAGGTTAGTTTAGGATTAGCTAAAGTTAGCTAGTTTACATGATGGATGTTTTACGCCCATCTCTTATCAATATAAATGGACGAATATACCGAAGGAATGTCATTAAAGAGGAACATTATGAGGAAGAAGAGGATTTCTCTTTCACGGGGCCACCAGGTACGTTGAGTCCTGTCAGTGTTAACAGCTAGTATAACTACTTGTATGAATTCCCTGACAGTGATGCCGGGCCACAGAGACAACGTCTTAAAAAAGAAACCGATAATATATTTGTGATTTATCATATTTAGAGAGTGAAGACCTTGCAGCAGATGAAACCTGTGATACCTACTTAATTGAACAGACTGATAAGGGATACCGCTGTGCCATTGATGTTCCAAGTGTTCTTTACAAGTGAGTTATCTACAAAATACATGTTGTAATTATTGTGTATTTCCCCCATCTCGAAAAGCACAAGATGTTTCGCTTCCAAACAGCATTATGTGTTTGTTTGTTTGTTTGTTTGTTTGCTTGATTGTTTTACAGATACATCATTGGGAAAAAAGGAGAGACACGCAGACGCCTGGAGTTTGACACCAAGACATCTATCAGCATCCCAAAACAAGGAGTGGAAGGACAGATTGGTGAGGATTAAGAGCTGGTTAGGTTAATAAAACAGGTAAGAGAGCACTGTCTGAAACAAAAGAGTTTCTCTTAACTTTCTTCCTTTGCCTGACAGTTATTACAGGTCCTCATAAAGCTGCAGTCTCATCTGCAGTCACTCGAGTTGAGGTCCTTGTTGAGAGTTTCCGGAAAAAGCAGCCTTTCACGCACTTCCTGTCATTCCCTCTGAATGATGCCAGAATTCAAGAAGGATTCCTGAGATTTAAAGACGAGGTGCTGCAGCAGTGTTCTCAGGTACTGTAGAGGGAAACGTAACTATGAATGGGGATGATGAGGCACATTATCTGATCAATAAACTCTGTATTGACAAATTGTTGTTACACGATGTGCAGGATCACGGAGTAGAAGGAAGCATCTTTCAGAACCCTGCGAAGCTTCACCTGACAATCGGCACCCTGGCTCTGTTAAATGACATGGAAGTGAGAAAAGCATGTGCACACCTCCAAGAGTGTCAACACTTCATCAGGTAAAGGCCAAACAATGTTATTAAATCATACTACACTTTTTACTGTGTAACTAAAAGCCAAACTGTCTATTTGAGATAAAAACAAGATTTATGGGACGAAATTAAATGGCAGCTTTAAAAGACAAATCTGGTGATATTCTATGTTTTTCTTATTGTTAACCTGAAAACCTCCTGTTATCAAGTACCGACTGTGTAGTCAAAGTCTGATATAACTCTGTGCCATAGACAAACACACGTCACACACACCAGTGAGCGTCACTGTTGCACTGGGTGGCGTGTTCCTTCATTACTTTGAGCACAGGCCTGTAGTTAATGTTTAGTTAACCTCTTATACTCCATCCTGCTGCTGTAAATACTCACAAACGCACCAAATATGCAGCAGAAAATAGTCTCCAACAAATACAACGTTTACTCCTGTTTGAGTCACGATTGCTAAAAACTACACAGTTTAAACAAAAATATATATATTTCAGATGCGTTTTTAAAGATTTACATCTTCAGTAATAAAGAATGGACTCTGGGCTGAGTGCTACAGTAACACATTGTTTGGTCTATTCACAGTATTTATTGACAATAAGAAAAATATACAATAACACCAGCCTTATTCTTTAATAACTCCTGTCACTGTACTTTTTAAAGTTCAGATTAGATTAAATTTGATGTCTGAAAACATATAGAAAACCATCAAATAAATCTCTAAAGGTGTGCCAGGTGAGCCACTGCAGTCTGCTTTTTGCTGTCTGCCATCAGGGACATCACAGAGGGGCAAGCTCTGCCATTGGAGGTGACGGGCATAGAGTACATGAATGATGACCCGGCCACGGTGGACGTCTTGTATGCCAAAGTCAACGTGAAAGACAGATCTGACAAGTAAGTGGATCCGTAACAAATCACAATTTAAAAGTTTAGATTCTGCTGGAATCTCTTCAGTATCGCTGCTCTTCAGGTTGCAGGTGATTGCGGACCGGCTGGTTGAGCACTTTGTCTCAGCGGGGCTGATGCTCCGAGAGTGGGACAGAGTTAAGCTGCATGGCACTGTGATGAACACTCTGTTCAGAAAGGACTCCACAGGTAAAGATATTACACACACACGAAAGGCTTACCAGCACTGTGCCTGTAGCTTGTGGAAAAGTTATTGTCCTGCTGTGATCACATCAGTAGCTCCTGCCCTGAACCTGTTTGCCATTGTCCCCTTATTATCTGTTAGTCTTTTGGCTTAGACCTGAGCTGCAGTGACGAACAAAGCCGAAGCTTGAACAGTTACAACAACAAATTCCTGAAGATAGGCATCAGGCAGCTAGTTCTCTCTTTGGCCACAGCTCTGTTTACGTGCACCAAGCAGCGTGTTTTCCAAGTATTCCAACAATGGCTTCATTCATTTTGGCTGTGAATAAAGTCCAGCGCCAGTTCTCAAATTTGTACTGGGCTGATCAACAACACAGCACAGGCGTGTCACTGCTGACAGTGTTTGCGTGAATGTAGATGAATCCTTTTAAAATATAGTGTTTCTTCTTCTTAGTCCCCGTTTTAAAATCAAATTTTACAAACTAAATGTCCTTGGTTGTCATTTTGCCCGCTGCAGCAGCATATAAACATGTTTATTTGATCACGAGATAAACATCTCTGTATTTTTTGGGGTTCTGTGTTCAAGTGTTCAGCTTGTCTTTTACACTCTGTCTCTCCAGTTGAAGACACGGGCGGCCAGGGACGACAAAGCATGAGTGAAAGAGAGGCGTTTGATGCCAGAAACATATTAAAGGTTGGAGGAAATGTCTCCTGCCTGCCCTTTCAAATACAAACTTCCAGATTTGTGCTCACTACTTGTGAGGTTGGTAGCTACTTGGTAGCTGTTAACACCAGATGGCAATTACACATCGTGATTTTGAGATAGTTTTTCAGTCAAAAGTCCTCAATTTTTGATTATAAGAGAAATGTTTAACAAAAATATATGTGGAAATGAACTAGATCTTGATGGCTCTATTTAGGCACCTGCAGCATACAACTGATGCAACACTGTCTGCTTATTCAACATACTGCGTATAGGTCTTTTGAAACTGTGGCTGATTTCCACTGCAGTTGGACTCCCATGGGGATATGAGAGCTTGCCAGCGTGCACAGAGGATAATCAGGTTCATTTGGGGGCTGACTCACTCCTACCAACAATTGTAAAAGGTGTTATGATTTCAGGCCAGAACTAAATGATTATGTTCCCAGACCAGCTGCCATATGTAATTAGACGTTAACCCAACTGAATATCAAATCACAAACGAAACATCTCCATGGGCCTTTTTCACAGCAGACATTTGGACAAGGCACAGATGAAAACCACAGGTGTTACTAATGACATTAACAATGGCTCTGCTCTATTTAAGTTTCCAGTAAGCGGTGACCTTGAGCCAGCAGGCACAATACCGTGACCGTGAAACTGCAGCAGCTAAACTGAATCATTAATGTTATTATTTACCTGTGCATGTGTCATGTCAAAATGTCTGCTTTGAAAAACGCCATTTTTTCGGGGGGGGACCCTCTGGTGTGTGTGAGAGGCAACATTATTTTCTATAGAAATTGCGTATGAATGTAGGAAGAACAGATCATAAATCAGCATGTACATGAACAACATGCAGACAGTTCTTGTAATGACTAAGATAAATTATTGTTCGCTGTAGGTGCATAATTGGAGTGATCACGAGCCAGTTAGATCCTGCTCATTTAGGACTTGTTTCCTATAACATGAAAAGTCAGAATCCAGAATAATATTTCATATGCGTATACTTTTGTTGTGTTTTGAAATTTTACTATTTTAATTTGATCAGTGCTGGATTATATAACAATTAGCTGGTAGAAAGATAGTTTAAGAGTTTTATTGATTAAACCCATTATTTAGGGGAACAGGAATACGCCTGGAGGATAGAGGATCTTTTTAAAGGAACACTTGTCAGAGGCGGGCTGTATAAAACCTTCCAGGTGCAGCTGGAGTGACAGCTGAAGTGACACCGAGTTGAGTCTGCAGATAAAAAAGCTCTGACATTCACCTTCCTCTCCTTTCTGCTGCAGAGAAGGTCTCGGTTTGAATAACTAAATCCTTGATTTTCTTTTCTCTGAAAATGACACAAGGGTGCCTAGCAAATGCTCAGTCGCCCGTTACCATGGTAACACCATGTTTGTGAGTGACAGCTTATGTTCTTTTCTCCGTAGAGTTTAACAAGAAGGGTCGATTTTTTTAAATACATTAGTGGTCAGGCTGCTTTGTTTTTGGGTAAATTGACTATAATGAGAGATGATTTATAATACTGATGATGTTTTGTTTTATTGATGTTTTAACTTCAAGACATTTGCTGTTTCCATTACAGAAATTTGGTGCTCATCATTTTGGAGAATTTGAGCTGAATTCTGCCCTGTTGTCCCAGAGATATTCAACAGATTGTACGGGCTACTACGTCTCTGCAGGGAGCATCGACTTCTCATGAGCTTTAACAGGACTGAGCATATTCTGAGGTGGGAAATGAATAAGAAAGAAATGGTATAAGTTTGCAGCTTTAGCAGAACATTGAAGCAGTCATGACGGTGTGGTCCAGCAGGTGGCAGTATAGCGTTTTAGTTTTTATTGCAAATGATTTCCTTAGGCCTGTGTCTGAAACACATGCTTTGTTTTCTAAGAACCCCTTGGGAACAGTTTATGCAGAAAAATAAAATGATCCGAGTGCAGAATGATTGAAATTTCAGACTAAAGCTCATTCAAAAGATGAAACATGGAAAATCACTATGAAATGCTCTAGGTAGACACATTTCTGTTTTTGTTCTTCAGTCTCCAGACATTTAGTTCTCTTCAGGGAATCTGAGTCAAACAACATCAAAGTAAATGACACGAAATACATTTTAATGGAGAAAAAAAACAAGAATATCCATGAAAAACTAAACTGTTTACCCATAAATACTTTTGTCTTGATTTTGAAAATAGAAGAGGTGTTGTTTTTGTTGTTCCCAATAGGAAGATTTTATTTTGGATGTGAATGAATCACAGTGGACTGATGTTACTTTGTTCTCTTAAAGAGAAGACGATTGACTTTGTGTGTGAAATTGGATGTTAAAGATAAAAAGGCAGGTAAGAGTTGGACTTTAGATCTTGGGTCAGGTTTACATTGTCTGTAGACACGTATCAAATATATCATAAGTGATGTATGATGTATTGTTATGAGTAAACAACAGTATTTAATGTAGTTAAAGTCAGTTCCACCTCGACCAACTACAACAGTAAAATGCTTAGTTAATAATAATAATAAGTTAATCATCACTCAAAAATATAATACATTTAATAAAACGTAATGTTGAAAGTGGAATTCTGCATAATGATTACTTTTACTTTTGATACTTTAAGTACATTGTGATGACCACACTACTTTACATTTACATTTTGAAGCTAGAACTGCGACTACTTTGATACATGTCCTGTACATTTAGGATGGTCATACAGGAAGCCAGTATTAATGGCATGTTCTGAATAATTTAAGGAGCCTTCCTGCTCCGTCTCACCTGTCAACCAACAGCTGAAAGAGCAGATCATAGTTTTCTCACTTTTCTTCATCCAAATCAATTTTGAGGAACTCAGACTTTTACCAGCGGACTGTGGGACTTAAATATTTCATAATTAAACAAATATAAACATTACAACTCAAAGTCCTAATAATAGTTTCAAAATAAATCCAAACCAAAAAAGCTTTTATAGCTGCTGGAACGTTCTGGTTGAGTTTCTCCCGCTGATCTGGTCTCATCCACTCCCTCCTGGAAGTCAGAAACACGCATTACCCATTTCCTTTCATCTGGCCGCCTCATGAATGTGTTAATGCATCACTGAAATTGATTTATTACACAAGTCTGAGGTTTAAAAACATTTTTTTCCCCATTTTATTTTATCAGTGCCCCTCCCACACGCCCCACGATCTCGTTCCCACCCCCTTCTGTAGAGTGTGTCAGTGAATACAGACATCGTGCACACAGCTCGTACACACTTTTTTTCGGCCCTCCCCTCAGCTGGCGATGCTCTCTGCTTGGCATGCAGGAGGACGATCGCAGAGCGGCCAAAAGTTACACTGATGGAAACTGAGGGCGCTTTTTGTTTGTCAGCTCTGCCATCCTGTGCTGTCCACCCTCCCATCATCCCATTTCAGCAGTGGCGTGACTGGACCTGGAGACATGTCAACAGACGCCTTTAGATAGGGACATGCAAATGTTCACTGTGACTATGGCACTGTGGGTATAATATGTATCTTTTCAAACCCAGGGAAAAGGGGCCTAATTAGCCACTCCCTCTCTGCTGAGAGGATGCTTGTTAGTGGGTCAGGAGTACACATGCAGCATAACGCCACTTTCAGGTCATGGATGCAGCGAAGATCCTGGGAATTGCCAACACTATTGCTCATAACAAGCACACAGAGAGGGAGAAGATGCGTTTTGCATTGACACTGTGCATCCTATGTTTCTTTTGGCGGGGACATGATTAAGGATGTGTTGGGCGGATGTCTCGTAATGATGGTACTGAAAACACGGGAAGGAACAGACACAGAAGACATATTTCATTTGTCAGATGTTAGGACATATGTGTGTTTTGCTGCACAGATCAGGAACATATTGGACTAGATCTGCAACAAACAATAATTTTTCAGTATCAGTGAATTAGTGGATAACTTTCTTGATCAATAAAGCAAATCGTTCAATCTTTAAAATGTCAGAAAAGAGTGAAAAATGGAAACATTGAAGTCTCCAAATGTTTTTTTTTTTCCTGTCCCTGACACTTCTCTCATCCTAATTAGTAAGCTCTGTCATTCCTGCTGCAGTAAATTCCAATGTGACCCTTGAGATTTCGAGACAAGCGTGTCCCTTTCAGTAAGGCGGATAAATGTATGGAGTGAATATAGCCTCAATATGATTTTGTAAATGTGTATTACATGATTTGAAAACTGAAAACAAAGATTTGTAACTGAAAAACAAGATTTGAAAATATTTTATTTACAGAGTTCTAACTTCTCAGATCCGATCCTTTCGCTTTCATAAAGCTTCCTGCGCTTACAAATGTCTTGCACGGATCAGGTTACTTTCGCTTCTGGGATTTTGAGATTATATTCCATTCCGGTCGCAGCTCCACAGATTTGTAAATGCATGCTGGTGGAAAGCTGGGACGTCTGGGCTTTTGGCGTATTAGTGTTTAATTGAAAACAAGCCTTTGCAATGTGAAACCTGTTGATTAATGTATTTACCAATGCATTTTCCCTGTGTAAAAATAAAAAGTTTTATTATTTAGAAATAAGTGAAAGCAATCACTTAGATGACCCCATAACACTAATAAACTTACAGTGAACCTTTGAGTAATGAGAATTCATATAATGTTTGGTGACTGAAGTCTCGTGTTATCTCAGCAACGTATTGTTTAGGCCTCTATCCAATTTGCATATTTAATTTCATGCCCGCTTTCAAAGTAGCCTTTTTTCTTACGCAAGGGCTGTTTGAAATAAGTCTTACTTGATCAATGTCAAAGTTTTTTAGCTCATTCTGGGTTTTGATATTCATAACCGCACTATGCAATTTTTCATAGTGTAATTAGAAATTAAGCTTTCATTCAGGAGGGCTGGCGTTAACATCTGCTGGGGGGGGGCTGTTGTTTGAGAGACGTGACCTTTTAATACAGTAGATATGTTTGATTTGCGTGCTCGAAGTAACTAATAACACACATGAAATCAATTAAGTGTCTAATTATTATTTTAACAGAGCGATGCAAAGAAGATTTTAAACCAAATCCAATTAACTGAAAAGATGAACTTGACTGCAAGGGAGCACTGAGATGACATTTAAGTAGGTAGCCCCGTACTCCTGGTGTCATGCTTTTCCCTTAACAAGCTTGAATTGACTGTTTTAAAAAGGTCTTTTGACTGATCAAACACGTCCATCCACCTGAAGTTACAAAGGTTCTCTATGTATGATCCCGTTAGACAAAGCCGAGAAATCTTTCATATTGGATTTTGTTAGCAGTGAAATACGACAAAAGCGCCTTCCTTTGAATGTTCTCTTGTGTTGGATGTGACTCTCCAGTTGAGTGTCACCGCCATTTGAATTTCACATTAATCACTCTGTCACTAATGGCCATGAGCGGCCTTGACGGACAGCCAAGGCTAGAGTATTTGAAATGTCTAATCTGTGTCTCCAGCGAGAATGCAGGTGATCCCTGCAGCAGCTCTTTATCATTCACAGTGCTGAGTCTGGAGGCGGCCTGCAGCTGTCCATGTCTGTTTACTGCTTGAGGCATTCACACAGGGAGGAGAGGCACAAAGCCGAGTGTGTTTGAACAGCAGGTTCATAGCTGCTGTTTACTTTATGTATACTTTGCACACTTAAGACTTTAAAATAGGGCTGCAACACATTTTCAATATTGATCTCTGTTTTGTTTTGTTTTTTGGATAATTATTTTATCTATGAAGTGTCAAGGTGATAGTTTACACTGATATAAAAAGATTCTCACTTTTGAGTAGCTGGAACAATATTTTTGCTTAATAAATTGGTTAAATGATTAACCGTTTATTCAAATCTTTGATGATTGAACTCGACCAGTTGTTTTACAGTGATATAAAAGCACTTTATATACCAACGCCCACTTAGTGACTGTAGAGGTGAAGAGGTCTTTATTTATATTTCAAATTAATTTTGTCAGTCGGGACATTCATAGATTTTTCTGTCTGCCTGAGGGCAGCAGAACAAGCTGTAAACACAACATTGTCATATTATATACCTTATATCCTTATTATTGCCAACGTGTTAGCAAACAGCTGCCTATTTCCACATAGAACAGACAAGGAGCAGCATTAGCATCCATTTGCAGTTGTGTGGCCACATGATACAAGTCCAAAATTCACTCTCCTTTTAGCTCCTAGGGGAAATATCTGTCTCTTTAGCTGTTCAATGAACATAGTGGAGATGTTCACCAGCTAACACTAACTGTCACTAACTGTCTGTCTGCTGTTTGGTGCTGACGTGTCGTGTACAGCGGGTTTATCATAGCTTTTTTGGTGAAAACAGCTGCCTGCTGCTTGAAATGACGCTGATGAGGGCAGTGAGAGCCAACTACCCAAACAATGAGCTGAAAGATGCTAAAACGCTCCGCAGAGGAGGGCAACTGGTCAGGTGATAAATCTCTGTGGGCTCATCACTACAAGCGACACGTTACAGTAGATATTTAATCTATTTTTGATATAAAAAGTATTGATCAGTGCAGCTTTAAAGCATAAATGATGACACAGGTTGACGATGTATCAGATTCTGTAGTTGATGAATGCACCGTTTATCGATTAATTGTTTCAGCAGCGAAGGCGGAGGACGCTCGCACCGTGATCGATTCAGGTTTAATATGCAGAAGTTGAGATCCACTGGTGTAAACTCTCTCCATTTCAGAAGCTATAAATTGTTAAACAAATCCTCCTGACTTCTATTCAGATGTTTTATCCATCCACTTAAAAGTGTTGCAGTGTGAAATCCCTTCATGCAGCACTTAATGCTGTTTCTTATTGGTGGGATGTAGAGTGAAACTGATGGGGATTTGTCATTTATAGTAGCTGCTACGAGCTTGATTATGCAGACTGAAAATAAATCATCTACTGAGACTGAATATGTCAAGAGTTCATGATATGAGTCAGTTTCTGTCTATTGTGTACATTTAATTGAAAAAGGTGCTGCACTCTCTTCCACCCCTGCTGCAGCAGCCTGTAGTGCAAAACAGCAGCTACAGTACTTTCTTGGCGAAGGCAGACTGCTCTCAACTAACTTTGCACTTTTAATAGCTGTGCGACCCAGTTTGAATCCAATTGAATTAGATCTATACCGCGTTTAGAGCAGCTCCACTTACAGCTGTAAGTCACTTGAGATTACTTATTAAATGCCTCCCGATGTGGTTTATTCTCTCCTCAACTTTCAAAATAACTTCCTTTGATGGGTCTCCTATCCAGGAACTTGCTTTCAGGCTGCTTTTTCTTTTTCCAAGTGCACTTCACAGCTGCAGCAGCAGCGATCACAGCAAGTAACTGCCTCACAAACAAGCATCAGTAGTGGGTGTTGTAGGGGAGATGCAGTAGCAGAATGTTATTTAGTGTGTTACCAATATTTCATACTTTAAATTCATTTTTGCACGTTTTTTAAATTTCAACTATATACATAACACAATTGCATATATATTTGAGTTGGTGAGATGATAGAGAGAGTATTACTTTCTTTAAGCTCCCTATCCTCGTGGGTCTGTGTCCTGAATTAGTCCCCTTCCCCATTTCATGTGATTTCTCTCTAGAGTTCATTTGGACAGACTTGCAACATACAAAAGTAAACAAGTTAATTACAAAGAATATAGAGGCAGCAATAATTACAAATATACATGTGTATGCAGCCTGCCTCTACACAGAGTCTTTATACTAATGCATACCCACACACGAATAGTGAAGGGGTAGCTGTGTATTAATTGAAATTATATAAAAAAAGTAAACATTACTCGTGTGATGTGATGCGATGCAGCACACTATGCTTCACTCACTAACTTTCTAGATAAGGTTTTACTCAGGCTGTTGCTTGTACAAGTGTTTGTGTTTGAAAATGTAAAAATATAGGCTGTCATCTAACCTTTTCTGTCATTTTATATATATATATATATATATATATATATATATATATATATAAACTGCTTGTACATTATTGCATTAATTAATCAACAGAAATTGAATCAACCACTATAATAACCAATTATTCTTTTTAGACATTTATCAAGCAAAAATGCACATTCACTTGTACCAGCTTCTCAAATGTGAGGATATGCTGCTTTATTTAGTTTTATATCATTGTAATTTGAATATCTTTGGGGTTTTGGACTTTTAATGAGGCACAACAAGCAATTATGAACATGTCACCTTGGACTTTGAGAACTTGTGATATGCATTTTTCACTGTTTCCTGGCATTTTCAGTCCTAGGGTGCTTTAATATTGATCATTAATTATGTGTTGCAGGTCATCGATGAACATGGCGGCAGGGTGGAAAGTGTTCAGTGTGGCTGGCTGAGGAAGAAATTCTCAGTTGACAAGGAAGCACTGCGGGGAAATAAGCTTCCATCAGATGACGAACATGATTGGACTCTTCGCTGAATCTTTTGTTAAAATCAGTTGGAAGATGCACTTTCTTATCGGTTGTGTTTTCCTTCACGGTTGCAGTTCTGTATAAATCAAGCAGAAATAAATAAATGTGTAAAGCATCCACCCTTGGCCTGTTGCAGTTAATTGTTGTGTAAGGAGTCCTTGAAGCGAATCTTACGGAGTTTCACATCATGTGGAAATATGTAGAGCAACGATAAGCTGCAGAGCTCGTGTTGGGCCTTATGAGCTATTTGTAAGACAGAAAAGGGATGTGCTGTATTTATATTTGTAGACAGCAAATATTTACAGATAAGCAACCCTTCAAATTATCTGCTTGCGGTGTTGCCTGATGTTATTTAAATGAAGCTCTCCTCCCCTCAACTCCTTTTGTGTAAACTGAGTATGCCTGGTGAACAGGATAGATACGAGAGTCACAGGGGGAACTGATGACATCAGTTAATCTCTTCACAATTAAAGGCACTCTTCCACAGCGTGATCTGTAGAAGATGTTCAAAATATAAGAGGCTGCACATTTTTGTCTTGGGTGTGTGTAAGTGGACACGTTTTGGACAAATCAACTCAAACATTATTGTTAAGGAATCATTAGATGACTGTTATATAACGTAACAATATGTACACACTCAACAAAGGAATAAAAAAAACTAAAATAAAGCCAATTAAAGCATTAAAGCCCAGGACATTCTGTTTTAATAAAGGCTGTAAAACTACGGATTCGCCTCATGAATCAGGATTAGTGATTAAGATCGATAGCTAGCTCTGCTAGATTAAGCTAGGATTTTCAATCCTGGATTTTGTTCAGTGACTCAGTGACTTCTTCCGGTTGGAGAAACAGTCGACCAATCAGAGCTTCGTAGGCGGGTTTAAAAACAGGGAAGTCATCTTCTTACACAGTTAGAAAGCTACCTAGCTACATTCATGAAAACAATAACATAAAAATGGCAACAAATGTGGATGAGATAAACTCAGCAGTACAAGTTGTTGTGAGCTGACTTACAGAAAAAACAACTCTTACATTTTGTGTGCCCCTAGCAACCGCTACTGCAGCTGCCGCTTCAACTGAAAATGACGTTGCCAGGATGGATACGTCACTTGGTACTGGTTGGTTACGGTGAAAATAAACAGCCTGATGAAGGTTGCATGGACCAAAACAAAATGACACCTGTCATTGTTTGACTTTTTTGAGAGTCCTAGCAGAACTCCCAGCCAAAGTCCCACACATAGCCTCTGACAGAAGCTGATAAAAAGCTGAAACTTTCTACCGGTATTTCCTCTCCATATTCTAAGACAATGAATGTATGTCTTTACCGCTGTTCTCTGAAGGAAAAACGGAGCACCTCTTTTTAACAAAGAAAAAAATACTATTTTAGCGTTCGACAACATCATATGACTCTCAGCCACAGATGGGCTGTCAAAGCCTCATAGACGCATGAGGCGTAGCTGAATGCCAACAAGATGATCTGAGGTGTTCAACTGTGAGGCAATTTCATGGCATCTGTTATTCACCACTGTCATCAAGACTGAGAGGCGCAAGGTTGTTACTGCTGCGTTTGAAGAGATGGAGGGGGCCAGATCACAGCTGAAATGATTAATCTGGTAGAGACATTGATCTCTTGATTGAGAATTCAATCTAATCAGTGAAGCAGAAACATGCTAGAAAATCATTTTTGTACCTTATGGCACTGTAAGTATAATAATGGTTTGCTGTGATAACTAGTCCTCCGGGGCTCCTGGTCACTGTGCTTCAGATATCGATGGATCAGAAGAGCCAAGCTCATAAGAGCTGTCTGCAATAAAACAACTAATCCTTTGAGTCTTCTCATCCCTAAAACGTCTCTATTTTAAGAGAATAACCACTCAAAGCTTCCATCATCATGTCTTCCATTTGCTGTTGCTGTTCTTGCACTAGTAGGATTCCCTCAGGAGATTAGTTCCGCCAACGTCCAGAGACAGGCTTCTCAATAACACCCCAGCTCTCAAACAATCTTTAAAAGCTAATGGTGCAAACCAGAACTGTTCAAATGCTTCTGAGCGGCCCAGTTCAGCCGTGTGACCATCAATCTGCAGCGCATTCACCCTGATCATGACATGACTGACGACGACCTCTTGATTAACACATCACGTCCAGCACATCTTAGTGCCGACGTGCACAGCTGGCTGACGCTGCGGTACATTTCTCCTGCTGTCCTTGCCTCCCAGTTGTGGGGCTGTGCACACTCAGGAAAAGCCTGCGTCTGCCACATCAACTATTTTGATGCCAGTGTCAGAGTTTGTTCGGCCAGCTAAGCAACATCCTGGGAATGTGATCCTGCCCCTGGCTGCTCAGCCTCAACCAATATTGGTAACCTTAAACTCAAATGAATCTGAGCAGAGCTCCTGGATTATGTTTATCTTCATGGGGATGAAATAGAAAAAGGAGGGAGCGAGGGCATGCAGAGTTTAGGGAGCAGCAGGAATAACGTGGGCAGACTTTAAATGATGTGCAGGTACAGCAAAACTCTGCAGGTCACTGATTCTTGAAGAAAATTACAGCACCAGCAAATATATCACTTATTTTACCTATGGTCACAGATCCATCCTTACATTATGGTGTTGTGCAGACAATCATTGTTCACACCCAAGATTGCTTTACATTTTAATCAAGGACTCAAGGTTTTGATATTAAATAGGTAAAATTAAATAGTAATACTACTTAGGTCATAATTGATCACCTTCATTGTACTTTGGCAGACAATAATACAAGTTGATTTAAAATTTTTGAAATAATATTTCCAAAGATTTGAGGCAAGTAGTACGACCAGCGTTGGATCACAAACCGGGCAAAGTCGGCAACTGCCCCCAAAAGCTCCAGGCTGTCTGTTGTCCGCTGTTTTGTGCTAATTTGTGTGGAAGTTGGTCTCGACCGGCTCCATGTGATTGAGTGCCCTGAGATAACTTTGTTATGATATGGCGCTATATAAATAAAATTTAATTGAATTTAATTTAATTTAATTGAAAATGTGTTTTGCAATGTGCACCACTAAAACACACTCATAACAATAGTTTGACATTTTGGGAAATACGCTTATTTGCTTTATATCAGAGAGTCAGATGAAAAGATTGATACCGCTCTCGTGTTTGTCTATTAATTATACAGCTAGAGCAAGCAGCTTGTTAGCTTAGCTTAGCATAAAGAATGGAAATGGAGGCAAACCATTATTGCACCACTACATTATGGTAATTCCAATTATTTCCCATTTCACACATTTCTTCCAACTTTATTGTTAAATTGAGTGACTCATTTCACCGCCTGCCTCTGCTACAGAGCTCATAACAGAGGCATAAATAGCCTATTAGACAGGTGGCCTCTTCCTAAACACATTTTAACACAATAAATACAATCTGATTGATCATCAGTACAATAATAAACATCTGTTCCACTTGTATGAGTCATTTGCAGCGTGACTATGAGGATGTCTGTGTGTGTGGGCTGCTTACAAACAAAAAAAGCCCACAAAGACACTCAAATAATGAAACCAAGTAAGCAGAAAGAAATGATTAGTGCAGGATCTGATCTCTCCTTTAACTCTCTGCCTCCCGCCGCTCCGCCTCGCCGGGGGCGGGGGGGGGGGGGGGGGGGGGGGGGGGGGGGGGGGG
>JAVQJD010106982.1:0-24462 GCA_036023655.1 Nannoperca australis
GTGTGTGTGGTACAAAGCCACATGCAACCTTACTGCCCAAACATATACCATCAAAGACCCCTCCCTTGCCATTTCCCCCATCACCGGTCTCTTTCCTTTTTATCTTAATGTTTTAACCCTTTCCTTTCTGTCCAGAAAATATTGCAGAAGGAGGGCATCAACTACAGAGCAATATTCACAAATGTCACACAAATGCATGCTCACACACACACACACACACACACACACACACACACACACACACGCAGCAGACTACAAGTGCTTTAATATCAATGGCTGCCATCAGCAGTCTGGTGTTTTTAACACTCAGGTATTGGCAATATATTCTTTAATAAAAGCTCTCTATTTTATCTGTTTTTGATGCTCACTCCATCCTCTCCTCATAACGGTGCTATATGTGCAGGTCACTTATGTACAAGAGTGTTTGTTGAGACATTAATGTCTACTCAGTCAGCATTAATGTTCCGGTGAATCCTTCTCCTCTCTTTCCCAGGACAGACTCATGCTGTCGGGGGAAGAATCAACATGGCGCCTGCTGAAGGAGGCTCTACCCAGACTGGACGGACTGAAAGCAGTGTCGGGTATCCTCTAACATCTATCATCTACTGTATTGTGGGATGATGATTAAATAAGCAGAGGCCTCACATTTCATAAACACTGTGTTGTGACTGATAGAAATTTACGCATTTCAGAGATTCAGGTCTTGATGGCTGACGTAGCAACACAAATACATGAGTCGACAGTAACAGTTAAGTGGTTTAAATTAAGTAAGGATAATACAATTAATTAATTAATTAATTAATTAGTATGCAAAAACACAAAAAGTATCAGTATTTCTACTTGGGTCTAAGTTCAAAGTTGGGACGTAATTCACAAAGTAAATTAGACTAAAATCATAAGCTGTTTGAGATGCACTGCAAACGTGTGCTGTGCTTTCTAGTAAACGTCCCTTAAGATGGTGAAAGCCTGAATAAATAGCAGATAATCCTGCAGAAACTCCTGCAACTTGTTATACATTTCCAACACCTCCATTGCCTGCAGCAGTATAAAACAACACCTTCCAGCTCCAGAGGGAGCTTCAGGCTCATTGTGTACGATGACATGGCGCTCGTAACGACGAGTGGCGAAGAGGCATAATGACAGTGGGAAATAGCCTCTCTTCCTGCTGCTGTACATTGTTGCAGCTGCCTCTGAAGCCTGGGGTGCCCTGCTCTACGGCCGCGAGGGACCGGGATCTCGGTGAGGCTCACGTCATGGGGAGCGAGCCCTACGTGGAATACGACCGACTCCTGCTGCTGCCAGACGAAGTTGTGGGTTTGGTGAGAGGGGCTTGGCAGAGTGATACGAGGCAGCAGAGAGAGAGGCAGAAGGTGTTGCATAGGTTGCACAGATTTAGCCTACCCCAGCTTTATTTAAAACGATATCAACACATGTACACAAAGTTGTCTTCATAAATACTTAAATATAATTTCCCTCAGGAGATATGAGTTTTATGGCTTTAATTTTCAAATGTGTTTGGGTGTCCACTGTAAACTTTGCTTTTCCTTAAGTCACCCTCTAGATTGGCAAACCCTGCTAGAGAGCTGTAGTCATCTGTTATCAACAGTTGGTGGTGACGTGCCTGATGAAAACCTGTTTAAGCTCAGAATGACAGACATGGCTCTAGATGCCTCCATTCACCTGGGACACTGGGAGGAAGCCGTGGGATATGGAGAGAAAACACTTCCAGTATACAGGTTAGTTACTGTGTGTGTGTGTGTGTGTGTTCTGGAGGATTTTCTCACTCCTGATTCTAGTGAGGAAAGCAATGTGAGTAAAAGGACAAGAGTAACTCATCCGCACCCAAAGTTCAACTCCCTTGACTCCCCAGACTTGCATAACTGTCATTAACAATGTGGATTATTACTTTAAAGTTATTACTTCAAAGATTTGGGCTGCTACTCAATCCTGATGCCTTTATACACATCATTAGGCCTCCAGACGACATTTTATTTTATTTTAGAACAAACTCCATCGTTCTTTAACGCTTTCAAAGAGAGGAGGAGATCCTCACGAGAAAAGAGCTAGAGTTACAAAGAGAGCAGATGTATAAACAGAGAGGAGAGAAAATAAAAACATGGGGACAGGAGTAGATGAAAGGGAGACCACAGGAGCACATGTAATTAGCAGACATAAAAAATATCTTAAGAAATGTAATTCGTGTGTGTGTGAGTGAGACTAATCGATCTTGTTTGAAGGGCAGAGCTCTAGTGGCAGAGCCGTGTTCTCTCTCTCTCTCTCTCTCTCTCTCTCTCTCTCTCTCTCTCTCTCTCTCTTTCTCTCTCTCGCACACTCACTCACACACACACAGAGAACAACATATCCACAGGAGAGAAACGGTAATACAGCCTATCAATAAATAAGCAGACACGGAGCAGCAGAAAGAGAGATGGCGATGGAGAGATCGGTGTCAGTTGAAAGAAACTGAGAAAAATGTGTCTCAAGAAAGCAGAGGCGAAACCAAAGTGAGTAATGGTTGTGAAGGTTTGAGGGCGAGAGCAGAGAGTGGGGTGCGGTGAGGATGGAAGTGAGAGAGGGGATGTAAGCAGGTGAGAAATGAAAAACGAGAGAGGGACAACCTGAGAGAGTAAAGAGGAAGGAAATGAAAGAAGTAAAATAACAGTGACAGAATCTCGAGGAAGAGGGAGAAAAAGAAAGAAAATGGACAAAAAGAGGACCAGAGGAATGCACTGGGGGAGACAACGATGAAAGAGAAAGAATGTAAGAGAAGGAGAGAAAAAGCATTCAGGAGAAAACAAGTGAGATCGAGAGAGTGGGAGGAGGATCTTCCATATTCATCTCCTATCTTCCTCTGGGCTCTTCAGAAGGCGGTGAAGAACGATAGCTGCAGGAGTTCTCTCTCTCTCTTCCCCCTGTCCTTCCCCTCATTCTGTATTCCTTTCTTCTTTCACTCTCTCTGCAGGTCTTTTTTGGGTTCTTTATTCGGTTTGTGATGAGGGTTCCCCCCCACCCCCCGCGCCCTTGTGTGCGAATAATGCACACCTGCAGCAGGCTGTACACGCCAAGCTTACTGAATCCATGCTACACATATTTTACTTCTATAGACGTGCTCGCATGTGTGTACGCGCACATACACACACGCTCATGAATACGCAAATTCGCATAAAGTAAAGCTCCAGCATGAAAAAAAGTGTTAAAACAGCTATTCTGACGTATGTTGCCTCTCTAGACGCATTTAGTTTATTCACTCATTTCTGTGGGTATCCGCCCAAACAGAGAAGATGTGATGTCCCGTTGAGTTTTGCAGGGCAGCACTAAAAGGAAAGGGCTAAAACTTTCTCAGCAAGTACAGCTTCATTCATTTACCCGTCCAGCAAGCACTTCTCTCTCTCCATGTTTCTAAAACATTCATTGACAGTGGCCTCGGTAGACCAGTGAAGTGTACCCACGTTGTCAGTCTTCAGGGATCTGTTGGTGGTAGCACATCAAATACAAATTATTTTGAAACCCGCACCATCGCAGCACTGTTCTTTCCATTCTATGGTGGAGACAAAACTATTTCGAGGAAATCTCTAGTAGGAGTAGGAGATGACAAGTTGAAGAAAAGAAGGTCTACAAAATAATACTTACCAACAGGTCAGAAAATAACAATGTAAGTGGATGTAATGGCAGGTTTCTTCCTTAAATTCAGAGTCTGGTTGCAGAATGTACTCTGGGGTGTTATCTGTTTGGATTTGGATTAAAACATTTTTTTCATACATTTACATTGTATTAAGAATCTAAGCATCTAAATTATATGTACATAAGTGTGCTTCTAAACCGGTGGGTTTGCATGATGAATATGAGTTGATAAAAAAGCTAGGAAAGAACTTCAGATGATGTCTGAGAAAGGTCGGCTAAAAAGTTCAACTGTGATTTAAAGCTTACTAAATGTTCTTTGTCTTAGTAACAGATCCGTGGCGGTGCTAAGTTTGCTAAGCTGTGGAAATGTAGAATTTAAATTACTGTTGCATTGGACAGAAAACAAAATGCAATTAAGGAGAATACTCACAGCTAATCTTTCCTCGTTCTCTTTCTTCGGGTTTTCTACTTAGTAAGATAATCCATGTTTCCCTCTCACTAACAGCAGGCAGTGGATCTTTTGTTCCAAACAAGAGCCTCATTAGTTCCAGTACATTTGACTGGAAATGTTACACTTTTCCACAACTATTAATTTCTCCTTCTTGCCCCTTCTCTTACTCATAGCCAAGAGCTATGGCTTTCTAACTAGCTGCATACGGCAAGACCGTATTTCCCTTCAATTTATTCTCCCGGGGAAAGAAATGACGGGAGAATTCAGGACACAGCAAGTTAATTAAATTATTTTAATTGCTGTGTGGTTCTATATGCAAAGAGGAAATATAATTGGAGTTTGATGTTGATGTGTGTGTTTGCTTGTCATGGCAGCTTGAATCACTGGCTTGGTAATTAAATGAATATCGTAACTTGTTATTATTCACAGAGGACTAATGTTGTTGGTTTAGTCTTTGAACTTCCTGTTTAATGATTCAATTGTAACCACAGGATTGGGGACCACCTTTGTAATTGGTAGGCTTGTCAGTTAGTAGTTTAGTAAGGCTTGAAGCTATGAACAAATGGGCTATTAGCAATGTGAAGGAAAGCTCTGCTGGAAAATGATCAGTTTTAGAGGACTGTGGCCACTACAAGTTCATTAACTTTTCCTTTTAAATCAAAGTGACGAAAGTGTTTGGCATAAGAAAGTTGCTGTTTTCAGTTTCAGTCCATAAAGAAATAATTAAGAGGTATGCTCGGTCAACACCAGATGCGGTGCAGTTTCTATTTATATGTGATTGAATTGAGAGCATATTGAACCCACTTATGCTTTGTTTACTCTGGAGAGAAGTGAAATCTGGCAAATACACCAGGTTATAGAGGGTGAAGTGGATTCAAATTGACCTTATCTTCTTGTGCAGGCATGCTCACACATTAAAGAGGGTGTGTACTGTATGTGTGTATTTGTGTTTCTGTGTTCACTTACAGCCCTTTTTTGTTTGTGTTTGTGAGTGTCAGAGAGAGAGAGAGAGAGAGTGAACCAGACAAGAAATTTAAATGGAGTGGGGATTGTGTCTCAATGTGCTTTGTCAGCGAGCATTTAAATGCTGTCTTACAGACGTTATATAAAATTAAAAAGAATAAAAAAACATTTTGAATGTGCAATAAAGAGAGAGAGAGAGAGAGAGAGAGAGAGAGAAGGCAGCAGAGGAAAGACTTAAGAGGGCAGCAGAGGTAGTGTGGAGGAGAGCAATGAATGGAGCGCAGCAGCGGAGGGAAGGAACCGACCGGCATCACCGACTTTAATCCTTGCAGCTAGCAGTGCAAAAAGCACAAATATAAACAGGAAGGAGCAAAGCAATGGAGATGTGAAAAAGGGAAAGGAAGGAGAGATTAGAGGAAGGGGACGGAGAAGAAAAGAGGATAAATGACAAGTAGAGTTGGATAAATTAGTGTTTTGAGAGCCATAGTGTTTACCAACAACAAAGCTGCTTCCTAAAAGTCCCTGGTGTGTATTTATCTTTATAGGACAGGGAATGGTTCTATTCTTTGTGTGTGTGTGTGTGTGTGTGTGTGTGTGTGTGTGTGAACTGTCTCTTAAAAACATGTATGCTTTTGCATACTTTGTACTGTGTGTACAAAGGTCATTAAGCGTCATTGTGTATTATTAAGCAATTGTGTATCAATGCATGTTTGCATACAAATGTGGTGTTAGTTGTCACATGATTAAATGAAATGAAATAACAAATTCCAAACTGGCTAAAAACGATCATATAGAAATGTTTTTAACTGTGTATGTGTGTGCCTTTTATGAGGGTTATGGGAGTCTCTTAATGTCAAAATCATTGACCCGGCTGATCAGAACTCTGACTCTGTCACCATGGATACATATCGCCAATCAAAACCTTGATATCAACAAGATGTGAAGCAGCACCCACTCTTTCTGTAGAGGTGACAGAGAGCACATGTTTGTTTTATGGTTAATAAACAGCATATTTATGCATAAATACACACAGAAACGCTGTGCAAGGTGTTTGATGGTGTGAGTATTTATATACAGTGTGTGTTTGTGTGTCTTTCTACATGTTGGTTTCGTGCATTTATCTTGGGAATATGTGCAGTGCACTTAAATGATTTATTTTTTACTGCTTGTTGTTAAGACAATTACTCTCTCTCTCTCTCTCTCTCACGCACTCCTTCTTGTATTTGCACCACAGACCTACAGACTTACAGCATTCAGACTGGCAAAGCACATTGAATTAGTCTTGTCCATTTAATCTTCTGTCTTGTTGTCCGATGTCTGCGCTGTGACAGTCAGTGAATCGCCTCAGGCTTCACAGTGACAGAGGGCAAACTGACAAATTAAAGCATATATTTTTCACATTGTTGTTGTCACTTCTAGTGCACACTTTAAAAGTGAACTCTGGTGGAACCTTATCATCTAGAAACCAAGAAATCAACAATTACTAAGTGTTACACAAGTATAGTGTGCATCGTTTCATATTGTTCAGTATGATGAATTCCTCATAAAGTATTAATATAAGTTATATAAAGTAATAACTTATAAATATGCACAAAATAAATCTGCCAATTCTTCTTCCAAAATGTAATCTCGTCATTTTCATGTCATGTGGAGTTCAAGGACAGTGCCTATGGTGGTTTCCATGTTTTAAAAGAAATGGGACCAGAGAGTGTGCTCTAATTTCTGGGGCATCACACTGCTTAGCTTCCTTGGGAAAGCTTATACGTGCTGGAAAGGAGATTGAGGACGATCATGAGGAGTAATGTGGAATATACACTGGTCATGCAACATTGGACCAGCTTTTAACTCTTGCAAGGATACCAGAGTTTGGCCACCCAGCCTACATGTCCCTCTGGGGGTCTCGTGGGGGGGTACTATGGGAATATGGGGCGACAGGACTGTTGATAGAAGCCATCCAGCTGTGTGTAACCAGAGGGAGAGGTGTTTCTGCATTCTTTGGCAGTAAGGCATGATGGATCTTCCAATAGGAGCTAGGAGATGGTGCTCGGGGGAATGGATGTCTGGGCTACCTTGCTTAGGCTGCTGACGAGCCATGACCTGAGCCCAGATAAGTGGCAGGAAATCAATGCATCGATGGATAGATTATGCATTACAGCAATTAATCTAAACAGTTTATCAAGACACTCTCATGGAATACAGTAGTTTATGATTTATAAATTGCAGTTTAGTAATTTTCAAATAAGATGAAGTATTGTCAGCATAAAAGGAGTAAATCCAACAATATTTAAACATTTATTGACACATCCAAGTAAATCTATTCACAGAGCCAACAGAAAACAGTATCTTTCATCCCTGTCCCTCCCTCTGCTTTCATCTTCTCTTTGTTTCTCCTCTCTAAAGACAATACTACCCTGATCCCCATCCGGTCCATGGAGTCCAGCTGATGAGAGTCGGAAAGCTGCAACATTACCTGGGACATATCGAGGACGCTTTGGACACATTCAAACAGGTTTGAGGGGTGAAATACTGACAAATGCTACAGTAAAAGCATTTGGCTATTTTGTACAGCGATGGTCTTATTTTCATAAATTTGTCCATCATTCCTATCAGTTATAATATTTTACTTGGAGACATTCAACAAAAAAAGGTGATCAGACAGGTTGTTACATTAAAATAATTACAAAACTTTCCCTTTTACAGTACACTTAGCACAGTACACTGTCACACTTTGTTGCTGCAATAGCAGGAATGACAGCGGAGACACTGAGCATGTTCATTTCTTTTTTCCCAGGCCTATCAAATCATAAAGCTCACCCACGGTGACGATCACTCCATGACCACTGATCTGTCGATGAAAATGGAGGAATGTCGCACTGAGATGGTTCAACAATCCACCAGCAGTCACTGAGACACAGCTGTAAAAATCACCTGCTACTGGACTCTTGTACACTTACTCAACTACTTTCACTTCATTTCTTATACTCTTAAGGTTATTAGTGTATTCATCAATCCCAATCATCAGAATGATGAGATTTGTAGTATGAACAAAAAGTGGAGAAATAAAGACTTCACCTGCTGTAAATTACATCTGATGAATGAAAAAAAAAATTAAAATCAATTTGTCCACAGTCAAATGGTTTTTCATTCTCTCACATAGTTTGGTAAGATTGTTTCTACCTTACTTTCTCATTTAGTAAAATCTTATTGAAATGACATTGTTATACCCAGTTTTACCAGCCATGCTAGCAGCTCTGTGAGGCTGTACTAAAGCCCAACAGTTCTTTGGGTTATACCAGTTTTTCATGTTGACAATCTTATGCTGTGCCTCAAATCATCTTTTTAGTGTCAGATTGTAACCGGGCGGAGTATTATAGCCAACATCTACATACGTGATTTGAGACACAGCACTAGTTTCGCATGTTAGCATGATAATATAGGAAAGCTGAGGCTAATGGTAAAATTAGCTTTGCTGGTACTTGGTCAGGAACCAAGCCAAAATATATCAGATAAAATGAAATGATGGTAGAGCTAAATTAAAAGTTTCCCTAAAAATCACAACTGTTAACTTCATGGTGTTACTTTACACCATTATTCATTACTTTACAAAGTTGACCGTATTTTTCTTATAATATTACATATTACAAACTATTATGAAGCTGGCACAGTAATGGGGACAATTATCTATTTTATCACCTAGCAATTCCTTAAAAAGAAAAGCTCAACGTTTTAGTAGGAAACTAAGCTAGCCTGGCTCTGTCCAAAATTAAAATAAAATAATAATAATGACTCCATGACATTGTTAATAATAACAATGTATTTCATTTGTTTAATCTGTACCAAAAAATGTATAAAAAGATACCTGTTTTTGGTCTTTTCAAGGTTATTGGCATACAAAGAGATCCCAGTGTGTGTGTGAGAGAGAGAGAAAAATAGGGGACCTATAGGCCTCTGTCTCCTGTGTTTAATCTCCACATACCATCTCGATGAGAGATGTGTGTGTGTGTGTGTGTATGTGTGTGCGCGCGTGCGTGTGTTGTTTTAGTAAAGTCAGGTTTTCAAAACATCCATCTTTCCTTTTTACTTATCCATCACACACGCTTCCCATGTTAATCCATGTTGTTGTGTGTTACTCTGTCAGTGTGTGACTTCCCAGAGTGTGTCTGTGATTGAATCTGGTAATTCACACACACACACACACACACACACACACACACACACTCTCTTCCCATGTTAATCCCAAAATTCTATCATTTGTAAACTGATGACATCATTTCCTCTGAAAGGGGAACTTGTGTGTTGCTGTGTGTGTGTGTGTGTGTGTGTGTGTGTGTGTTGCTGTGGGTTATGGGAGGGTTAGAGTGATAATAAAAAATGTTGACACACACAATTTATTTGTTTTTTAATTATTGGAAATAATTAGTGGGGTGTGAAGCGGTTAGGATGACAGTCAGCACCTCCAAGTCGGAGGCCATGGTTCTCTGCCAGAAAAATACTGGATTGCTTCCTTTGGGTCAGAAGTGACTTGCTGACCCCAAGAGAGTTCAAGTAAGTCAGCGTCCTGTTCATGGGTGAGGAGAAAATGGAGCGTGAGATCGACAGGTGGATTTGTGCTGCGTCTGCAGTAATGCAGTTCCGCTCTACCGGACCGTCGTGTTGAAGAGGGAGCTGAGCCGGAAGCCAAAGCTTTCGATTTAGCAGTGGCTCTACGTTTCAACCCTCACCTATATTTGTGAGCTTTGGGTAGTGATCGAAAGAATGAGATTGTAAATACGAGCGGCCGCAATGAGTTTCTTCCATAGGGTGGCTGGGCTCACCCTTATAGATAAGGTAAGACATTTGGAGGGAGCTCAGAGTGGAGCCGCTGCTGCTTCTTGTTGAATGGAGGCAGGTGCATGCATCTGATCAGGAATCTCCTGGGCGTCTTACTTTGGAGGTTTTCCGGGTACGTCTAACTGGTAGGGGACCCCCAGGGGTAGACCCAGAACACGCTGGAGAGATTATACATCTCATCTGGTTTAGGAGTGCGTCGGGATCCCCCAGAAAGAGCTTGAAAATGTTGCTGGGGAGAGGGACGTCAGGACTAGCTTGCTAACTTGCTTAGCCTGCTGCCACCACGACTCGGCCCCGGGTACGTGGAAGAGAAAGGATGGATGGGATGGAAGCAAAGAGAAAAGGCTTTTGTTAATTGTATCTTGGGCAGATTAAATTAAGTGGATATGAAGATTAAATGAAGTAGTGCAGTAATGACACTAGAGGACTGAATGGTCTGTGGTTGAGTCTGTCCTGCTGTTCAATACTGCTGTTCCTACCTCCATTACTCACTTCATTGGCTCTGTTGCTTTCTGTCTCTCACTCTCTCCCTTTCTCCTTTTTCACCTCTTAACGACCATTAAATTAGATTTACTACAGTACAGCTTAACCATAACCCTGTCTCTCCCTCTCTGTCACTCACTGCCCCCCCCCCTCATTTTCTGTCTCTCTCACTCTCCAAAGGCTTTTTAAATTAAATTCGCCATTCGTCTGCGTCTCGTCTCCCTCTTTCGCCTTGTGTCTTTGCAGGCAGCCTGAGCCAATAACAAAAAAGGACACAGAGTGGTTTTAACCCATCTTCACTTTCTCACCCGCCTGCTTGCCATTTACTTTCTCCCATTTTCAATTTTCACTCTCATTGTGGAGACACTCCCCCTCTCTGTGTGTCTCACACTGCACCACCTCACCTTTACGCTCTCTTTACTCTGCCCATGCTATCATCTCTCACTTTCTCTCTTTTACTTCACATCTTCCCTGTCTATTCTTATTATGCCTTAACTTAATACTGCAATCTTTAACTCAAATGTAAACCCGTCACTAAGAATCAAGGACTGACATTTGATGCCAACGAAACATACGTTTTCTAATTCTGTTTAAGGTTTCTTATCATTCGTAAAGTATATTTTTAATCTGTCTTTTATCCTCTACCCTCTCATCTGCTTGTTTAAACAGAGAGATGCTGCTATTTCAAGGTGTAATAACAGCCAGAGACGGTTTTTGATTATCTTGCTGTGTTTCAGGGTTCGGTGATAAGCAATTGATGGATTTTATCATATATTCATGAGTAATCTCACCTTAAAATCAAAAAGAGAGAAACCATACCTCCATGTTATCCCACATTTTCATCATGTCCTTGCACCTCACCCATCCATTTTTCTTTCTTTGATTGGGCTTCTTCATAATCAAAGCAGGCTCTTAAAACCAAAGGACTGTTGAACTGAATAGTAACTCCTACTATTTCAGCTACCTGTGCATATTTAAACATCACTATGAGCCCCTGTTGAACCGAAAGTCGTTTCTTTTGTAGTCATTTTTAGCCACGTCTGCAGGGATGGAAATGTTGGTCTGCCTGTCAGCCCTTTGCTCCACACTAGATGGATTGCCATGAGGATTTGTACAGACATTCATGGTCCCCAGAGGTTCACTCTCTGACTGACTTGGATGGATTGACACCAAATTTTGTACATTCATTGTTCCTAGACAATGACTTCAAAAGACTCTGATGATAGAAATGTCCTCTAGCGCCACCATGAGGTTGACATTTGTGGTTTTGAGTGAAATGTCTCAACAACTATTGGATGGATTTCCATGAAATGTGGTTCTGACATTCATGTTTCCATCATGAAGAATTATAATATCTTAACTTTTCATTTTGCTCCATCATCAGGTGGTTGACTTGGTTCATGACTTAATACTTCCCATCAGCCTAAGCTGTACTTTGTGTTTTGTGCTTATTCGCAAATATTAGCAATCGAATGCGCAAAACTAAAATAGTGAACACGGTAATGCTGGTGTTACAGTCTCACAGAGCCGCACCATGGCTGTAGTTTTTATTAGATTTGTTCCAATTGTTTTTATTTATTAAAGTTCATCTTAAGTCACAACATTGGGTGTTATTCAAATAAATGTACATTTGACGATAACATTCAAGTAGTCACTGGGATAAACAAATACAATTATTAGTTCTTTATAGAAGTGTTAAGCCATTTTTCTTTTCCCAGCACATATCAAAATGGTCTAAATCCACAAATGGTTATTTTAGGCAGTTAAATAGGAAAATTACCAAGAAGATTCACATATAAAACCAGATTACCTCAAGACACTGGCTAAGTGAATCTAACAATTAGCAAATTGACTACCAATCTCAGAAACTACAACAACACGGAACATTGGACTTTAGCAAGGAAATTAGTCTCGCTATCTGGGCAAAGAATTAAACTCTTTCTCTTGCCTGAGGTAAATTACTTCAGCAAATAGGTGACTTGAGAAATAAGCAATTGAGCAATAGTGCATTTGGTGGGAAATGACATGGATATTATTTATTAGAAATTACCCAGGAGATAATTTTTCCTGCTATATTTTTCAAATAAAATGTTTTTTATTATCTGAATCCATGTGTCTCCCTATTTTGTCTTCCCTAGCTTCACCCATCTTATGTCTCTTGCACCGGTTCAGCTCCTCCACACCTCACCTCCCTCTTCATCCACCCGTCTAAAATGTAATCCTTTCTTCTTTCTTCACTTGTCTCACTCTTTGCTTGCGTTTCCCTTTTGCCACCTTTTTTCTCCTCTCTTCTCTCATCTATTTTCTCCCTCTTTCTCCCATTTCTTCCTTCCTGTTCCCCGCTGTTCATGGGTGATCAAAGCAGCGTCAACAGGGCAATATGTCACCTAGAAATCTGCCTACAGGCTAGTAAAGGTACACACACACACACACACACACACACACACATATATTAACAAAATCCAAACTGCTATACTATATTTCTCATACAGAAAAACTATCTATAATTTTATGCATTATGGTTTAATACCAGCAGAGAGTCGGCTATGTCCTTTTAGAAACTTTTTTCAAATATTTCTGTGACAAAGTTGTGACATGTGACTGATATCTTAATTGTTAGCATCTATGACAGGATTATAGTTTCCTGGGAAAGTCAGCTGACTGAGACTGGAGGCTGCAGTGGAAATAGTTTCTCTGTCTTTTCTGATAGGGCATAACAGGGTTTGGCCATATCTGGCAGAAATACAAAATTAAAAAATCCCTGAAGAAACAAATGAACCATTGAATCTTTGCAGTGATGAACAGTATAATACCTGACAGAAGAATACATGTGTTAGCCCAAATGTCAGGTGCAAGTGACTGCAAGTGGATTATATATTGTACAAATGAAACATTATTTGTGGTATTGTATCCATTTGGCTGCTGCACATGCACACAGGAACCCCAAAACAAATAATAGGAGATGAAAAAACACAAGAGAGGGCATGGCTAAAAATATACTTTGAAAGTAGTTATTAAAATTTGGAATAAAACCTCCTGCTGGTGCCTGCAGCTTCCAGTAGATCTTTTAAATGTGTGATGGATTTGAGTCGTAATGCGAAATGTGGGTATTTCATTGGGAACGGGACAGACCGCATGGACGTCTGGATGGTCTTTTGTTGTTGACTATCCTATGTTCAAAGAAGGAAGAATCAGATGTGAAAGTCTTTCGGTACATGTCTTTATTTACATCCCTCCAGCTTGCTCTTCCATCAACACAGTATGTCAGACCACATTTCTTTAAAACAGTAAATCTGCAGAAGATGTTTGCAGCCTTGAATCATGCAAACGACAAACACACACAGCGAAAATCTCACTTATTATTCTCTGGTTTTCACTGATTGTGTGTCGTAACCCTGCATACTTCTCATAGGAAATAACTAATTCTCCTACTCAACAGATTGGCACTTTTAAATGGCGCACACACACACACACACACACACACACACACACACACACACACACACACACACACTGGTTTGATTAGTTATGTATAGACAACAACTGACAACTGATCAGAACTCAGTCTTACTGCTGCTACAAAATGTGGTCTGACCCAGACTTTAACACACAATACTCCTTAAGATCTTAAAGATGCTATGTGTCAGATTTCCAGATAACACATTATAATTCTTGAACACTCAAAGCAAAAACCCGTAACAGCACATAGGACAATTTGTTCATTAGACTGTGTGGGTTTCTTTTTTGCCCTGTAACCTGATATAACAGATGACATTTGGTGAATACTTTTATTTAAAGCACCTGACAATGAGTGCATCCCTTTAAGCGTGGTTGCCTCTCATGAAAAAGGAACACCTTGACTATTACATTAGCTACAAACAATATAGGGCCACCAAAACCTCAGGTGTTTAGCACAATTATTGCTAGAATTATAAAGCGCTACCACAGTAGATTTGGCAGTGACACATCAAGGAAGAAACGTCACACATAGCATCTTAAATCTGGAAACAAGCACAGGCCGTTTAGTTCTTCCAGAGGTTGGGGTTCCCAAAACATCCACTGCTAATTATACAAGACTGTAGTTTATACTGCAGAATATACTGGCTTTTCACTTAAAACAACCGTTGTCTTCATACTGAACAGTTTTCTTCTTCACATGTAAAACATAATTTTGAAGTTCTGGTCTGTATCTGATCGACTGAAATTCCTGTTGTGCTGAAACCACAAATCTAGCTTGGATGTGAATGTTTGAGGAAACCCAAACCCATTACAATCTCCAACAGGAACAACAGGAGCAAATAAAATCAACAGAAAATATATAAAATTAAAATGAGCGTATATATGATATGTGTACAGTATAAATATTTATATATGACATGGGTTCGGCAAAGTATGTACAGTTTTTCTTTTTCTTAAATGCATAGTAACTTTTAAGATCATAAGGTGTAAATAAATAAGAACATAAAAACAAGCGACTCTGTCTCCCGAGCTCAAATAAATAAACCTTCATTCGTGACTGAAACGATCAGAGATGTCACAGGGCTACTTCGCCCGCCTCCTGTGAAAACGCTTTGTGGGTCCAGTCTGTCAAAAGCATCTTGGCTCCTGGGGTAATTTCCCTCTAGATTATCTCGCGGCTGTCACTGCAGGCGCACGCCACATGAAATCAATGACTGTTACCTCTTTGCACGGCCATTTGAAGATGAAGACCTTAAACATTTTAAGTAATTTCCTGTTTCTGTGTCAGTCCAGTGGAAAAGATAAACGCTGAGTTTGTTCTATTAGGATAAATCTAGCACTACGATGCTTTTGACATATCATACCCATATCATTACAGCATTTCCACTCCCGTGAAGGCGGTGTTTATTCCTCCTTTTACCTCTCAGGCAATAAACAGGATCTCCCAGAATGCTCTCTGCTTGCTGAGCAGAAGGCGTCCAGAGGAGAGGGTGGCAATGTCGAGAACAACAGACGTGATGACAGCAATGTAGAAGAAGCATTCGAGGGGTATTGTTCTGTATTTCAGAGGGAAACAGGCTCTTTCATATATTTATATTTGTACAAACATTTAGATCATAAACATCTCAAGCACCACAGATAATAATATCAACAAATCATAAGTGTTGCTATCCGTCCAAAAAAATGGAACCAGGCAGAGATCTTTCGCTCTTAATTTGGTCATCATCCTTTTCTTTATTTAGTTCTTTTTTATTTGTTATTTGTTTGTTTTTGTTGTTCCATTATAATGTCTGTGTCCTTTTTAGTAAAAGGAAATACTGGGACTATTTCAATTTGTAACCATAATTGTAGTCCCAGGTAAGTATTTCCAGTCTAAAGTCACAATTTTTTTCCAATAATACAGGAAGGAGGCGATTTTAACACAGTGGGCTTCTCCTGTACCTGTGCCTTTCTCGCAATTTAATCATAAATATCTCTTCAACCTATTTTCATAGCCTACTATCATTTGTTGTCTCTACATGGTCCCATTGCACTCAAATAAAAAAGGGTACCTTATTATAAAACACACACATTGACGGATCATTCAGTTTCTTTTAGAATAGAGCAGAACAACACAGATACAAACAACAGACAGTCTGCCTGTCAGTCAGTCTGACAGTCAGCCAAGTCAATCGATGGATGTACTTCACACTGGATCACAGAAAAAACGTTTCTATTTCCACTCCCATGTGACTCAGACGTTTCATTGTTTGTGAACATGAAAAAGCCATCACATGGGTATCAGGGGAAACACACTGTGTGTATGTCCCAGAGGGTCAAAAGTCAGATGTGCTCTGTTTGCCAGTGAAGTCCAGGTAAAAACCATCACCACAAGGAACTAGCCTTAGTGTTGTTTCTTTTCTTTGTTTAAACACACACAACTCTGTGTCCTGGAAAAATCATGTAGGTTTTTCAATTTCAATTGTTGGTCCTTGCAACTGTTTTGTTGTCTTCGAGAGGACCTGGTGGTTAATCTCCATGTTCTGTAGGTCACTCTTTTTTTACTTCAATCCAGTTTAAATGTGTAGTCTAATCTCTAATCAGCCTACCAAAGGCCGCTCAAACATAAAGTATTAGCTTGTTTATGATATAGTGAAACATTGACCTACAGTGAAACATCACATTTTAGTAATGGCTATGAATTCAAAGATTTTCCAAGGACACTGATCTTTTGTGTTGTTTTTATTTTCTATGCTAGCACCATACTTTACTGCATGTACACAAATTCAGAGAGAAAAAGAGTTGGTCTTGGTATTGTTGAAATGTTCACAAGGCACTTATCTAAATCATTTTTTCTTTGTCTTCCTGTCTTTTTATTGGTCAATCTCTTTTATTAACTGCACAACAATACCAGACCAGTAGTCAGCACTCTGTAATCTTTAGTCGACGGCTCTCGACTGTGTAAACTCTGAAAAGTGCTCTTCTAAAATAATGGGAGATGAGAAATTGTTCTTTTCCTTTCCTGCACCTCTTTTTTATCCTTTTCTGTTAAAAAAAATTGGCGTTTTTTGTTCCTCTCTGCCCTCCTTTTCACTCCATACATTCGGAACTGTTTGACTCAGTCTATGAGGCGTCTCAGCAGTCCAATTGTTAACTTGGTTATGTTTGATGTTTCTTTTCAGACTCATTTATCTGATTCAAAGTTGCCCGTCCATTAGATGCTGTTCAATGTCTGTTTCTGAGGTTGTTTTCAAGCCCCAAGGAAAAAATATACAGACTCATCTGTCTGTTAAGTCTCTATATATCTCCATTCCTTGTATCCCTCCACATCTCATCCATTTGTCCTTCTGCCTACTTACATCTGGAGGAGACATAAGGAGGACATGCAAGATCAAGCGGTCAGTCCATCCCTGTATCCCTCCTTACAACTATCATCCAATGAGATGTAATAGTTCAGGAGATGTTTTCTAAAGGTGTTGTTTTGATTAATCAGGGTTCAAAGGGTCCAAATGTCGACATCTAATTGAGTCCAGTTGTGTCTCTGCCTCTCAGTCCTCCATCCCTCCATCTGTCTACCTATGTCTTGAGGACACGTCAAAGCAGGTGATCATCATGAGGTGGGCTTTGCAGAAGTTGACTCTGGTCTCCAGTTTGTCCGTCAAGGTCTCCAGAGCTTCCAAATACTCCAGAGAGTCCACTTCGTAGGCCTGATGAAGCTCAACTGGATATGGACAGACAGAGAAAAATAAAAACACACTGTTACACTATATGTACTTTGTTTATGAGTCACTCTGGTTATATTCTATATTTTTCTAATTGTCATGAAATTCCATAAAAAGACCCAAATCAATGAAAAATTGATACGACCAATCAAGTATTGTCTGTGCATCCAAAGGTTGATATATCTTATTGCTCCATTGTCCAAAAACTGTTCAAATCAGTGAGCCATACGGCTGCACCCAGTGGCACGTTTCTTCATTACAATGAACAGAGGCGCTGTAGTTTATCTCACATCCACCTGCTGCTGAAAATAACTCACTAGAGCACCAACTGTGTGTTAATCTGCAGCTGGAAATAGTCCCAAAGAAATGCACTATTTACTCCTGTTTAGCTACAGCTGTAAAAAAATGAAATTATATATTTTGACTCATTTTCAAAGTTAATTGCGTCTTCAGAAGGAAACCAATGGGCTTGGGGCTGCAAGCCACAAACAGATTGATGTTTTGGGGGTTTAGGTCTTTGTTGACAATAAGAATAAATCTGGAATAACACCAGCCGTATTCTTTAAAAACCTCCTTATTAGTCATTCACAGCCTTTTTAAACAAACAACAAAAACAAAGCAATTGGATGAAACACACACAACACACTGAATATGTACAGCGCTCTTAAATATCTTCAAATTAAAGACAAATAAACTTTATTAATCGTCTCGTGGAAAATATTTTCCAACCTGTTTAGTACCACTAGTGTAGAATACACTTGTGCTTAAACAACACACACACACACACACACACACACACACACACACACACACACATACATACATACATTCTCCCTGATGTCTCAGAGTCCTACTTACACTCGGCGGTCCATTTGTGTGGCTCCAGCATCAGGTACTGTTTGGTTTGTTCCAGCTCCTTCTTCAGACACTGGTACTTGGCTCTGACTTCACTAATTCTCTGCTGACGTTGCTCCAGCGGACGGAGCTTGGCACTGACGGACACCACCTCCTGACATGCAGAGAGATGACAGACGGCCAGACATGGATTTTATTCACCTTTATTTATTTGGAGGAGTGTGTTGGGAAACACATTTGGCTCTCTTTCAGCGGCAGCCTGCTTAACATTCAGACAGTTACATACGTTCACTCTTCATCGACTCTCAGTGTGACCGCAGTCGAGTGCTTTCGGACACTGAGCAGCTTCACTCGAGCAGTCGGGGGTTAAGTGGCTTTCTTAAGGCCGCTGCAGGGAAAATCTATATTTCATGGTTTTCTCTCCCACCCTCTTACCCAAAGCTCACAATGCTCCCTCCCCTGAATACATAAAGGTTTAAGAGTGAAAGCTCAAAAACCTGCACTGTGCATTCACAAGTTTTACAGTACCACTTTGTATTCTGCTAAATCTTGGGAATTTTACATTTCTAAAATTATACTTTAAAAGTAACACAGAGAAGAGCAGAATGTAGATTTATTTGAAATAAGCACACTATTCATACAGAATGTAGAGCTAATGTTGATTCATTCATTTCTTGAAAATCCTTACTGCTGTATTTTTTAAACTCAACTTAGCTTCCCTGTGGTTTTTCTTCTCCATCTTCCTCCTCTAGTTCTCCTCCAGCAACAGTGTCCAACAGAACACTTAATGCTTTTCAATGTGTCCCACAACTATTATTCATCAAGTCAGTTTCATTGACATCAAGTGCAATATGCCTCCTGCCCTCGGGGGCTCTTTTGTCTGCTCTTTGGCTCTCCGCCTTCTTTAATTTTCTTCCCACATCCATTCCTCATTCTCCCTCACACTTCCAGCATAGAGTATATTCACACACGTTCTTCTTCATTTAAACCTTTCCTGCTTTCTTTGCTCCCTCTTGTGTTTCCAAATACTCCACACTGTTGCTCTCTCTTTCTCCCTAATTTTTCTGTTACACTCCCTTCCGTCACTTTAGTCCTACTGTATGTGAATTTCCTTTACCAACAGAGATTGGGGAATTTGAGTTTGATCTCTCCTTCCCTCCTCCCACCCATGCCTCTCACCTTGCTCCCTCCTTTGTCTCTCCTCTTCTGCAGTCGTTCAACGTCATCTATCTCGTACACTTTGATCTCAAAGGTTTCTGTCGTTGCAGACGCGGCCCGGAGGTTTGAGGGAACTGGGGGCCCCAGCGGCCCGTCTACCCAGCACGCACCTGGGCTGGAGGAGGAGGAAGAAGAGGAAGTGATGGCCTGTTTGGAGGAACGGTGAGAAGGTGAGGAGGAAGAGGAGGAGGAATCCAAGGTCAGCGCTGGGATCAGACGACGACGCTGGAGGCCTGAAAAAACAAATGCTGTACTTGAAACTCAGTTGGTCTTAATTTCTACTACTGAAGTACATCAGTGGATCAACTAAGAAAATATTCCGCTTGAATAATTGTTAGAATAAAGTTTCTGTATTGCAAAATATATTACATGGTTTTATTCTCTTTGTAGTCTATACCATCACTTATTCGCTGTCTTTCCCAGAGTTAGATGAGAGGATCGATGCCTCCTCTGCTCCGTCTGTCCATCCAGTAAAAACATACAGCCAGCAGCCTGTGCCTGTGCCTGGCAACCCCACGGCAACAACATGGCTCCAGGAAGTCACTGCACCCGCCCAAGAAATAGGCTGGCACATAACCACCCGTAAACAAACAAAGTGACGTTTGTACATGTAAGTTTTTATATGGATTTAAAAAACAATATATGATGTCCAATTAGAGAGCTTTAGAGGTGCTGTTAGACAGATGTTGTTACCTTCGGACAGGGACAGGCTAGCTGTTTCCAGTCTTTATGCTAAGAAACAACATGTTTTCAGCTGTGCATGTGTTAATGTATCAATCCACAGCCATGCAGTAGATACAGTACAACTTAAGTGTCCTTGCGCTCAACAGGGACACCCTACTTCACTCTTTGCACTGCAATTTGCATTGCATCAGAATAAGTATCTTACAGGGGAATGCAGGAAACAGGACATGGATATAGAAGCAGAATATGATAACCTGAGGAAAGAGGGGGTGGGTGGGAGAGGAGAGAGAGGGAAATGGATGAATCACTGGAGCGAGGCAGAAAGGAAAGGACAAAAGAAAAGTATTGAGTGATTGAAAAAGCAAAAAGGGAACGAGAAACAGATAATGGAGTGTGAAGCGAGATAAAAAAGTTTAGTCTCTGTTCATGAAGCTCATAGATAAGAGTTGCAGGTCACTCTTTAATCTGCCCACAGTGCTAGAATGAACACACACACTCATACATGCACACACACTTTGCATAGAAATTGCCAGCCATGTCGAGAGGAATGAGAGTTATCAGATTCACCAGGAACTGAGAGATAAGGTGTGTGTGTGAGAGAGAAAGTGGAGATTTTAATAAGGTTGCACTTGTCTTTTGCTCTCAGTGTGGTAGTGAGAGGTCAAGCAGAGCCATTTGTATTTCATTATGTAGCAGGAAACGGAATATAAGGGGACGCAGAAAGAGGGACTGAGGGTCTGCAGGGAGGAGAATGTGCAAGGGGACAGAGCTGGATGAATGAAGTTGAAAAGTTGCAAGAGGAATAGATGAGCAGACGTACAGACATGGAAGGAAAATGGAGAGAAAGCTTGTGAATCCAATCTAATGGAAATCAAGCACAAAGAGAGACTCAGCTGGAGATGTGATTAACATTTCGGCCGCTTCAGTCTGTGGCACATATGACACTTTCTTCCTCTTACTATTTATACTCTGTCTGCCTTGAATTGGGACTGAATTGTATCCGTCTTGAACACATGCAGCAAACACAGATACATCCTTTCTGTCTTTGTCTCTTCTCGTGACAGTTTAACAGTGCACGCTCTCTTTGAAACACATAATCTGTTGTGGTTTAAGGAAAATGAGAGTGAATTTAAGAGGTGAGTCTGCACCCTACACACATGGGTGGAAAGGGTTACTCCAATTTAAAGAGCTGCCTCCATCCTATCTATTTTATGCACACATCCATCCTGATGGTTAACCAGCAGAGTGTAATTTGGCGGGAACATTAGCAGTATCTGTGTGGTGTTCTGGTGAATATATATTCATTACGGCCCACACCAGCAGATTCCTTTTACCATTTCACAGATGGATGGTCAGGGTCACCTTTCCTACCTGGCTCCTTCTGCAACCACAGGTTTCTTCACTTTTCCCTTACCCGCCCATTGCTTTCTCATAGAGGTCTTTCTCTTTCTGTGTCAGTTCAATCTTGCTTTCTTGGCTTTTTATTTCATTTTCTATCAGTATTCTGGTCACATTTTGAATATTCTGAATAAAAAATGAACACATATTGAGAACAGGATTGGAGTATAAATGCATGCTTTGCATTTGGCATTCAGTGATTCATTAATTATTTATTCATGAAAGCTACCCAAGTATACAGTTCTCATTTGATTTTCTTGACTATGTGCTCTTGTTGCCACGAGGTGTTTGTAGTTTAATGACTTTCACACGAGTATAATTTAGATCACACTCGTGGCGCTGTCATATTTAAATTAAGGGATGCTGTAGATCTACTGATTAAGGCAAATTACATACATTTACCCTCCTATAAACAAAAAAGGTTTAAATGTTTAATTGTGACCTGTGTTGCTCCTGCTCTTCTTGCTGCTCTTGGAGCTCCGTCTGGAGGAGGTGGTGGCTGAGCTGTGCTCGCTGAGGGAGTCCTGAGCGGAGGAGGTACTTCCTGTGTTCTCGCTGCTGTCTCTCAGCATGCTCTCATAGCCACTGCTGCCTCCGCTGTGATAAAACAAGGCCGTCTTCCCCATAGCCGGGGGGAGCTCACCACTCAGTACACTGCTGTTAGAGGCAAAATGAGATCACAAGTAAAATCAAAAAATGTGTTTTAGGTGGCACCAAAAGTATTCTGTGAAGATTTTAACATTTAAAACTCAGTGAACTTGAGCTCATACCTGTTGTCACTAGCATGGCCGCTGCTGCAGCGGTGTGGTTTTCTGGGAGCTGTGATCTTGCTGTAGGGGGAGGGCAGCGTTTGGACCACTGTTGCCTTCTCCTCTCCCAAGCCACCTCCACCCCCACCTCCTGCTCCAGCTCCCCCTCCACTGAGAACAGGAAAATAGGATAAAAGACTTTAAACCATAAATTGTTATCACAGATTATTTTTGGAATTAGTTTTAAAGGCATTTTGCCTTTTTTAAGATAATAGTTCCCTAAAGCCAAGGGAATGATATGCAAAAAAAGTCCCTTATGGAAGTTGAACTGAGGATATTGCAGCTTGCACCTTAGACATGATGTTTTTCTTTGTTTAGGATGTTCTACTAGATGCCTGTGATGCAAAATAAAATTAAGTAAAACCTACTAACCTTGCCCCCGCAACTCCTCTTTCCTCTCCTGTAGGAGATGGATCGGTGCCTCCACCCTGGGCATGACTTCTGGAACGGGAGCCTGCACTTCCCTGGAGGAGTTCTGAGATTCGACCGTTGACAGCCCGGAGAGGCAGCTTGGCAGCCAGGCTTCCCCCTCGACTGCGGCTCAACGACTGGGTAGACCAGGATCCAGGGGAAGGTCCCTGCTGTGGCACAGGGCTCTGGACTGATGTCTGAGGCTGAGGTGGATGGAAGGAGAAACAGAGGCCATGACGGCTTAGATTGCTTTCACACAAAGGAAGGTCTCAGTCTCTGTTAAAACTGGGTGGTTCATCTGGTTTTGTTTGATGAGCAGAGTCATGTAGTTTACAGATGTTGAAAGTGTGTGAAGAAATATTTCTTCCTACCTTTCCATTAGGAGGAAGGCTGGAGCTGCGGCTGGCAGCTTGGCTTAAAGATTTGGTGGAGAAGCTCAGAGTCTTGGTGCTGGAGGCAGACAGACTCCTGGCCTTGGGACTGCTGGTCATCAGCAGCTTACTGACGGCTGAGATCTTTGACTGGCCGCTGGTTTTGGCCGGTGACTGTGGAGCACTACTTGAACCAGGACTGGCACTGAAACTGGGGCTGCTGGTGTTTCCAGTAGGAGAAGATACTGATCCAGCACGGGTGAGACTGCGCCCAGTGCGAGGCATGGTGCTGTCCCCCCTCACTCCTCCTCCCCCTCTTAGGCCCCCTCCCCTCTCCAGAGAGAAGCAGTCGTAGTGGTGGGAGCCACTGTGGGAGCTGTGGACTCGACCCAGAGAGTTGGTTCTGTTTGCAAGCTGTTCCAACTTGGCACTGAAAAGTCTACTGCTGTCTATGCTGGAGCCTCGTTGTCTGGTGACACTTGCATCATCTGCTGAGCTGCCCAGTAAGGGGACTCCGTGGCTGGGTTGGTGGAGAGGGCTGGCTGCCCTATTCCGCTGGTCGAGGCTGGACTTCCGTACCGGTGGCAGAGGTGGGATTCCCCCCTTCTTGTGGGAGAAAAAGCCCTGTTTTCCAGTTGATCCCCGCCGGTCAAGTGTGGCATGGGGACTGCAGGGAGTTGAAGTGGTGACGCCAAGATTACGGTACTCGATCCCATTGTCTAAGCCGTCGTGGCGGTTGAGGCGGTGCCAGCCACGGGGAAGGCTGGCAGTACGATGGATATCTGGGCTGTAGATACTCGTAAGGCATTCTCCTGGGGCAACAACAGTGACCATCTCACAGCCATCCACCACTCTCTTAAAGGAATCTGGAGACGACACAACCTCACCACCTGAACTAGAGCTGCCATGATCCCCACCTGGTGACAAAGGATAGCAAATAAGAAAGAACATATAGATTATAGATATAGATATAGAACGTATACATTATAATTATAATCCTGCAAATCTGTTGCTTTCAAACAATCAGGCCTTGATGTCAGGCCAGTTTTAAAAATGGATAAATGGATAAATGCTTTTAACCTGCAGCACGCTGCAGCACGTTTACTGACAAGAACCAGGAAGGGGGATCATATTTCTCCAGTATTAGCTTCTCTACACTGGCTCCCTGTAAAATGCAGAATAGAATTTAAAATCCTTCTCCTCACATT
>JAVQJD010106987.1:0-20956 GCA_036023655.1 Nannoperca australis
ACACACACACACACACACACACACACACACACACACACACACACACACACACACACACACACACACACACACACACACACACACACACACACACGTTAAAAACAGAGTGAAGATGCTAAAGTTTTGTTTTTCTGATTGTTTCTTATCAGTTTTAGTATTCGTAATAGCATTATTAGTGTTTCTTACATGTGTTGGTTGTGTGTAAAATGTAATGCTGAAAGTTTTAATGAAGGATTAGAGCAGGCTGGGTTGTACCTGACTCCAGAGCTCCTCTTATCCTGCCGATGACGTTGTAGATCCTGGTTACCTGGTTGTCAGTCTGGATGTTCATGCGCACCATCCTGAAACAGACGGGGGAGATTACAACCACAAATGAAGAGGCAGAGGGCAAACGGATCAATAAAGTTAAGTTTAAAAGGGAATGACTAATGAAAAAAGCAGGAAGAAGTTATAGCATTCACAAAAGAATAGTATTTTTCCATTTGTGTTTACAATGCACAGTGTTAATCTCACGCAACGAAAGACATAGAAACAAAAGAGAAGAGAGGAGGGCAGGGAATAGTTTCCAAAGCTCTCAAACTGCAACAACAAAGACCTTTCAAAATTCAGTTCTACAGAAAAATAATCAAGACTTGCTGCATACGAGTACATATTACATGCTTAATTTGTGCAGCTTGCACGTGTCTTTGGATGTGTATTTTTGTTGTCCTCACACACAGGAGGAACAAGGGTCTCCATTGTATGTCAGTTGGCTACTTGCCACTGGGTCATTAAAGCTGAGCAAGAGAAACAAGAGCAACAAAGGGGGAGAGAAAATTCCGATGAGAGGAGGAGGAAAGAGTGTTATTGTAAAAAACACATTAAAAGCAGGTGGATGGGAGAATCACAGGGTGAAGTGGATCACTTTGATTCCGGACATGAAAAGCTTAATGTAAGCACCTACTGGCTCTTGAAGTCATCCTTAAAGCCTGGACCTGTCCTGTAAGAGACATTCAGAGCTCCTTTCCAGTTGTTGGGTGGAATCTGTCCTCCCATGTTCCTGTTGAATGATAAATAATTCACATTCTGTAAATAATACAAATCAGTTCCTCGTTTTATTTAGGCACCCCGATAAAACCTAAATTCAAATTACATTGTTTTTAACCATGCTGTATGGCAATCTGTCAGTCAGTCCACCACTTTCGTTCAGACTGAAATATCTCAACAACTATTGGATGAATTGGCATTTAATTTGTCTTATACTTATCACTGCTTATGACCACATTCTTTCCTGTACTTTGTGCTGAATATAAAATGTTAGCACGCTAACATGCTAAACTAAGGTGAGCATTTTTCATCAGCATGGTAGTGTCATTGTGTGCATGTTGGCGCTAGCGAGCCTGTAGACTTGTTAAAATAGTACTTCTCTGAATGACTGCAATTTACTGTAGGAAACAAAATCATTATAAAAAAAAGTGTTGAAAAGAGAAGGAAAAAAGAAAAGTTTTTACTGTTTTTACTTCAGCAGGTGAACTGCATCATGGAAGCCAATGGGATGCACAGGAATCTTGGGTAGCCCCACTCCATCTTCAAGGCTGAATCTGTAGGTGTATTCTGTAAGAGACGAGACAGGACTATTTTAGGTAAACTCACACACATACACACTCGTACAGGCTCTAGCGCACAAGCACACAGAGATACACACCTTTAGCAGGGTACCCTGGTGTGAGTGGATCTCCTGCTCCATTCAGGTTGAGAACATTCCCTCTCTGAGCTCCTCCACCAGGAAGATTCCAGCCATCAGGGTAGGGCTGCAGACACACACACAGAGAGTTAAAATGCTTTATTTGACAATGGCTGTTACACACACAAACACAGTTTCATACACCGTCAATTAACACAAAAATACTCTGGGTTAAATTGTGCAGAGTACTTTACCTCTACTCCAGCAGCCCAGTAATCTGCTGGGTCTGAGAACATAATGATCCCCTTTGCTCCGGCTAACATGGCGTTCTTCACCTGGTGGAACACAACACAGTTTAAGAGAGTAGTAGGTCATTTTGATGGCCTGCAGCATTTTATTTATTCCTCTGCTATTTGTCTGTGTGAATCACAAAAGAGTGACGATTGAGTTGACACTGATGAATTGCATTAAATAAAAAAAGATGTGCAAGAAAATGTTTTAAGTGTTATGAATTAATTGCGCACCACTAATACAGAGCTTAATTGAGCTGGAGAAGATCACGGTTCACCAGCAGTTTAACCATCTGTACAGTTTCTCCCCCTCCCAGCAGGAAGTCCAATTCAGCTGCTTTTGAGATGTAAGCTTCCAGTACATTTAACCACAGGTAAATTCATTTTAATAACAATACCACAATGACTTTTTTTTTACCTTATTGCCTCTGAATATTTTCCCATATCTGACAATGACAATCTTCTCAGTAACATTGATACCCATCTCCCTCTCTAACTGGAAGAAGTCTTCTGTACGTCCGTAGTTCACGTACACCAAATCCCCCTGGAGGAAAAGAGACAGAAGACATTTTAGCCGCTTGTTTTATCAGATAGGTAAAGGTGGGTACTACTTTTACTGCTGCAGTAAAAGATATTCACTGTCTTCTTGTCATGTCATAATGTTCTTTGTGTGTGTGCATGTATGCACCTCAGGTTGTCCTTTGGCAGAGAAGGCACTGTATGGAGGCACAATGTTTGAAATATCTTCATAACCCTCTGGAACTGGCTCCGCCAAGGAAGTCTTAAAAACCTGTGAAAGAAAGATGAAATAAAGTCAGACTAAATTAGATCAATTATTTATGAAATGGCCTTTTATTCTCTTTATCTCTCGATTCTGCCATTGGCAGCGATGTACTTACTTATAGCACTTACAAGTACAGCCCTTACAAGTTTGATGAGACATCTTGTTTTCGATCATGGTTCTGTGCACTTTATGGAAACCTCTTATCTGGAAGACGCTTTGGATAAAAGCGTCTGCTAAATGCCTAAATGTAATGTAATTTAATGTATGAATTATTGATGAAGTCATATTTTTCATGCTAAAATGTGAAACATTTCATGGTTACCTTTTGTCAAATGTGACGATTTACTACTTTCCCGTATAATTTTTGAATAATTTTAGTTATTTAATTTTACTTTTTTAAAATGTGTCCTGTAGTTGGACAAAACAAGCAGTGTGAAGGTGTCCCTGTAAGTTCTGGGTAATTGTGATGGGAATTTCTCACTATTTGCAGTTTTACAAATCACATCAAACAATCAATCAATTCATCGGGACACCGATTCTCGAGAACATAATCGGCAGATTAATCTATAATGAAAATACGAATTAGTTGCAGCCTTATATGAAATAGTTAAAGATTTGCGTCACCTCACCCAACTACAACAGTAAAATGCATTGAATACTTTTACAACATTAAGTACATTTTCCTGATTATACTTTTACTACACATTTTTTCTCAAGTAAGCAACATTTTCAATGCAGGACTTTTACTTGTAATAAAGTAGTGTTTTTACAGTGTGGTTGATTAATCAATTAGTAACGAATTAGGTCAATGCTTAGAAATGTTAACATTTTGGATCCTATATACCAAAACAAAGTGTGAATTCTCTGCAGATACCAGCTGATCCTGTTCTGCTGGCTGCAGGAAAAGGGACTTTCACTATCTACCGTGCGTGTAGTCTGACTTGATCATCCTGTGTGTCAGGCCATCACCTCGGGATCTGTGTGCTGGCAATCAGCTGAAACGTATAACTGAGTTAGCTGAAATGTAAATCCTGATTGTGTTTAAAGTCCTAAATGCGTCCTAGCAGAATGTTGCAATACGGAGCGCAGTAATACTGCTGTTTTCTTTTGTGTGCTTCTCTGCTGTATCATTATCTCTCCTCATATGACACATATGGACGTTTATCTGACAACAAGGCTATAAAAGGACCTTGGACTCGAATGAGCTGTCTTGCAGTTCTGTTGAGAAGACTAACAGTAGGGAGGTGGAGAGGAGGCCCAGAGCAGCACGTGGCTATGTTCTTTAATGTATGTGTGATCTCTACGTGCATGCTCCAACTTTGTTACCTCCCCAGACAGACTGAGAAGTAGTCAGGGGTTTGGACTGAATTAGCGTTATTGTTCATGTGCGTGAGAAAATCACAATCCCATTGAATCCCTTTGGGGAGCTTTTAGTGGTTAGTAAACTGGGTTAGTTTCTCACTGTGAACACAAGGCATGCAAATGGTAATTTAAATAATTTAAGTGATAGCTGTGTAATAACCTGGCTCTCCACAGGGTACGACTGTCATCCTAATGCTATAATAAGTGGGAGCAAACAATAATGACAATATTGCACCAGAAACAAGTACATAGGTTTCTGCAAGTCATTATTTGAGGTTGAAATTATATTTTGTAAATATGTTTTATGTATTTATCTTTTTTAGTATGTGTGCATTGATTGATTGATTGGATGTGTGGCTCTATGTTTTATGCACAAATGGTCATCTTGTGTCTTGTATCTTCTGTGTGTATGTGCTGTACCTCATTGCCAAGCTGATCAACTATCGAGATGTAATTCGGCTGGGATTTGTTGGGATAGGACAACAGGACGTCATAGGGCACCATCTCCACTGAGTCCAGTCCGAACTCCAGCCACTCTTTCTTGATCTGCTCCGCATATCTCAGGTTCTGCTCTGTACCAGCCAGGTGGGGGAGTCGTGTGAATTTCCTGTGGAGAGGACATCAACTGTTAGTGACATAGTCCGGCAGTCCATTCACAGAAGGAAAATGTTGGCTTGTGGCCGGAGAGCGCTCAATTTGAATGTCCAGAAGAACTTTGGAAAGTGAGAAGCTCCATTAAGAAATGAATAATGCAAAGTTCACTTGAACACAGCATGATCCATGTGTCTAAAAATACGTTTTCACCGCAAACATTTTGACTTGTCATAGTAGAAATGGCACAGGTGTTAAGGATTGCATGACAGTGTGACCGTGAGCCAGCAGGCACAATACCAGAACCCTGATATGAATCAGCTACATGGAATTCAGCCTAATTCTTTTCATTATTTAGACCTGTGCTATACTGTGACGTGTCAAAATGTCTTCTGTGAAAAAGGCCTGCAAGTCTGTGGTCACACGAGTGGCAGCATGGGTATTTGTTATGTTATCATGTCAGCTTAGCATGATAACATGCTAACTTTCTAATAACATGCTATGGAAAACAAATGCAGTTAAAGTTGATGGGGGTTGGTGACATTAGCATGCAATGCCTGTTGGTGGAGGTGTTATCTGAAAGATTAGAGGACCACCACAGTCTAAAAAAATAGTAGGAGTGTGAAACTGTACCAAATGCCATGGCTTACATCTAATTGTTATCAAGATATCTGTCTAGACAAAAGTAGTGGACATAAAACAATCTTCTTTGAATTTCTTCCTTTCCAAGGAACTGAGATTTAAAGTAGTTTTGTTTCCCCTGCTGAAATTAAAAAGACGACCTCTGTAACATTTACTTTGGAATACTTCTACTGGTAGACGGGACAGGTTTAGTGTGCTGGAAGTTATTTTTACCTGAGATGCTCTTTGATCTGGTCTGGCTGCATTTCATCCAGAAACTCCTTCAAATACTTGCTGGAAGCATTGTCGTTTACAGTGTTTGGATGTGTTGGCTTTGCAAACCAGCCTACAGCATGCACGCACGCGCACACACACACACACACACACACACACACACACACACAAACACAAACACAGTAAAGTAATTTCAACTGTATTAGTTCTCTCAAGAAGACAGTCACCACTGTACGCCTTTATTATGTGTTTAACTGTACCTCTTCAGAGATCAGATAACAATAATACGGACAGAACAGTGTCACCCACTGCCCAGTTGTGTTAGATCTTAAGAAGAGCTTCACTTTTGTGTGTTGGAAATTATATTTTAAATGGAGTTGTGGTTATGGACAGTATGTGTTAACCTGCTGTGAGCAGAAAGACGCGGAATTTGTCAGAATAGTGACAGACTAAAGCTCACACACACACACACACACACACCTTCAAGAATAGACATGACAATTTATGAGTAATCCTAATGAAATTAACTAAACAAAACAATGATTTACCTCCTTATTTCAGCAACTGCCTTCACTTCCATGTATACACTTGTCATAGTCAACTATCCCTTCCTTTTCACTGTTATGATACTAAAGTTGATATCACTTGTGGATTGCTGACTTACATTTCTGTCTGGTGTAAGTTTCTGTCGTGTCATCTTACCTATTATGAAGCCCAGCAAGAACAAAGCTGCCACAGTCACAATCCAACAGATCCACCGAATTAACCTGCCCTCCTTTCTCATTTTAAAGCAGTAAGTCGAGAGGCTTCCACACACAGACGCGGCTGACTCTGCACAGCACGCTGGCAGAGGTAGAGATAGAGAGTAATTTGTTTACGTAGTGCACTGTCGAGGCATGGCAGAGTGAGATAGAGTGACAAAGAGAGAGAGGGAGGGTAGGGGAGGGAGGGGGCTAGGTGACAGGCAGTGGCAAAGAAAGAGGCAGAGAGTAAAAAGTTAGAGAGGAATAAAAAAGACAAGCTAGTAATTACTGCTATGTTTGGCCAGTAGACTGGTGACTGTGCATTGTGCACATTGGTCCTTCCAGTGCTGACTCAGTGTTTCCCAATCTGAGACGAGATGGCCAACAATCTGCTTCACTCACTTTTCACAAAAGCACGATTAAGTTTAAGTTACAGTGGTGCAGAGAGGGGTCAAGAGCTGAGACTGAGTCAGAGTGACACAGGGTCAGCTGACACATACTCAGCTCGTGTGGAAAAGTTCAACAGGTTGTACGTGACAAAGCAGAGCTGTGAATTTTAAAAAGTGCGGTGAGGTTTACAGTAATAAAATATTGAAGTAACCAAAATTATAAAGATACAAGATTAAGGAATAACCAGAATATATAACATGGAACAACGAAACAAAAACAGATCTGCCTGTACAGGGCACAACGGGCTACTGAATGGTTTGATGAGACCGTCATTGTCAGCACAACATATGGAAAAGTTAGACAACGCTCTCCAACACCACCGTCTATACACCAAACAAAGTATTATCTTTTGGAAGAGTTATCATCAGTAGAGTTTCACAGACGTGGAGAATTGATACCAAGGAGCACTGAAGCTTTTCTGGTGGACCATCACCGTAATAAGACACATAATGTTGATTTATACTTGAATTTGTGATATATTCTGCTTATACATCTGCATATATTGTAATCTTCTCAACAGTCTGTTGAAGTTAATCTGTTTATCTGGCCGTAGATTATAGCAGGGAGTAGAAGGTGTGCAGACAGGATATCATGGCACTTTTCACTAGCAGCAGAAGCTGTTATTTGTACATGAAACTATCAAATTATACTCACCACATACGTATGGTAGCCTGTTTCTGCAGAGAAAAGACAAAAAGTGAATGAAAAGTTGGACCTAATATAATATAAATACTCGCAGTAAGTCACTATTTGGATTTCCTAAATCAAAAATATGAAATACTGAGTTTAACTCAGGACTTACTAGTAAAGGTTATGAGATGAGTCAAATATTTGATGTAGTATATCATAATTTAGACTTAGAAAGTCAAAATCCTGACTCACTTTCTGATAATTTTGACTAGTACGAATATTTATTTCTGTCATGCATAACTTTTCATCTTTTTTTGGCAGGACTGGGCTTACATACATACATATCTGCTTCCCAGGTTCAAATATGCTTGGGTTGACATATAAAAGTAAAGTCAGTCCCCAAAACTCCCAATCAACCGACAAAACAGACAATAAACAACTCATAAATCTTACAAAAGAATGCTTGTTAGTACAGAATGAGTTCATCAAAGCTTGGTTCATTTCACTTTCAGTTCAATTTCAGTTCAGGGCCAAATTCAAGTTACAGCACTGGTGTATAATGCTAAAGATTGTCAGGCATATTTTCCCCACGCTAGAGAATATGCAGGTCCTGGTTGACCCCTCGTGGTTCTGTGAACAGCTGTGAGGGGTGTAGGACGGCCCTTTCATGTGGTGGGCTGAAGCGTGAAGCGAGGAGGAGGCTCTGTAGGCTCAGGAATGTGGGGAGGACACAGACCGCAGCTTTACAACTCCACAACCCGTCCACAGCACGCTGTTTATCTGGAGAGAAAACTTTAGGGAGGTTGATTCTGGTTTAATTTTAACTGTGTTGTTTGGTTACCTAAGTTATCCCAAAACCAATGGTGGATGTAATTACCTTTACAATATAAAAGGACATTGACTTGGGGTAATTATTAAACGATTGAATGTGACAACAGATTAATATTCTGTGGGGTTTAAGGCCGTGCCAGCTGTGTGATATTTCAGTATATACATATTCAACACAGTATGACAACCTCTTGTGTTTGATTTATTTGGCTATTTCCAAACAAGGGGAGTTCTATTGAGAAATAAACAAATCCAGAAATGTCTGGACCACTCCTTTGGTAATGGAAACAATTACAATTATTTCTATTTTCTGCACATCTTGTTCACAAATTAAGCCCATTTGACTTTGAAATCTGAATCAACTGACTGCAAAAAGTTCCAAATGTATTTCTAAAAGATCACTAACGTTTGTATAAGTCCACTAAACTTTTCCCCCAAGACGATTGAGGTAACATGTAATTCCTTTTTTAACATTTCCACAAAAACAACATACCTACGCCTACTGTTTGATGATATTCTGCAGATTTGTTGACAGTTGATTTGGGGGGTTTGAATGGATCATCTTACCATCACTGCTGGTAAAACAAACATACTACGGAGCATCACACATCTAAAACACAAATAAATATGTAGAACAGAGCTGAGACAATCCTGATCTGAGGGCGTTTTCACAGCTATTGTGTTTGGCTCGGTTAAAACAAGCCCTGGTGCGTTTGCCCAGTCAGTACGGTTCGTTTGAGCCGACGGGAACACAGTAATCAGGTGCGCACCAAGACACGGGCGTCTCCACACCTGTAGTTTCTCTGGTCAGTTGATGACTTTGTAAACTTTCCCCCTTGGTTCAGTTCCTTTTCACACAAGGGGGAAAAAATCCAAGTGAACTAAAATGCATCACTGCAAACCCCGTAAGAACGTTCTCTCTGCTTATTGGTCAGCCGTGTCTGGGGCTGTTACGCACGCTAACAGTAGATGGCGGCATGCATCCATTGACGTCGGTTTGTAGTCCACCAGTAAAAAACACGTTTCTGTGACAGAAACGTTGCTGGTTCCTTCTCCGGCTGGCTGTTACAGTGAGAAACAGTTTCCGGCCTCAGTGCAGAATGAAAAGCACACCCCGCTACAGGAGCAGCTTGGCTCTTGCGGAGTGTGTCGCATAGTTGGGTGGGATCGAGGTCGCATCAGGTTCCCACCACAAACAAACCGCTCCAGAGTTCGTTTGGAACCGGGCCGGTTGTTTTGGTCCACACCCGAGTGCGATACCGTGTTCACATCTGCCCACACGAACCGCACTAACGCGCCAGGGCTCGTTTTAACCGAGACAAACATGTTAGCTGTGAACGCACCCTTTTGGTGGCAATCTATTCATAAATGTTCATTAGTCTCAGGATTTAAAATAAGCATTATCACCTGTGAAGCCCTGATTACAGATTTCTTACCATTTTGATGCCACTTTCCAATGAGGCATCCTTTATAATAGGTTTATGTGCGGCAACTAATGGTTTGAAAAATATTTTGTAATGTTCTATCAGTCTGAGTCAGCAGGTTGTGAAAATCACATTGGCAGGTGGTAACCCTTTATACATGTTGGTAATCTATTGATTGTTTCATCAACAAAGGGTTTTATTCATCAAAACTGAAATGACCAATGTTAATAGATGGTTTTACCATTCAACGGGATTTCTCACAAAACGTGTCCTTAATTATGACTTTTTATTGATCTACAAAGCATCGGTGGTTTATTAAGCATTTACACAGCCTACACCCTTTATAAAGGGTGATTTATACCAAGTGCTTCCTCAACTTCTCAATAACGAGCGCACTTCATTGGGACATGTGTGACTGTGGCGCCCTCTAGCGACAGAGAGCAGCAGCGCGGGGGCGGGGGAGCGATGTGTATATTGTTCCTCGGTCCGTTTGTTGGTTAACTTTATCCGCCCCGGTGTCATTTTTAAGATGCCCGGCAGAGATGCGGGTCGTGATTCAGACGGAGCGGAGACTTGTTGTGGGATGACAGGTCAGACCACAGCGCCCAGAGAGCAGGCAGGGCGGAGACACCGGCCGGTCTGCAGGCCGACAGACAGACAGACAGAGAGACAGACAGACAGACAGAGCTGCAGCAGGGGAGACGAGTCTTCACCTCGCAGCCACACCGAGGCTTTCTACTCAAAGTTTGGGCAGCTGGTGAGCCAGTGAAGGCATCATGGTTGTGTCTGTGCGGAGCTGGGTCGCCAACGAGGGAGGAAAGCACTTGGTCCTGGTGGGGAAACTTTTTGTCAGGAGATTTTTTTGAAAGCGTTTTGTCTCCGCTCATGTCGTTGTCTGTTCACGGATGTGTTTGTTTTACCTGTTCTGGAGCCGTTGCAGCACTTCTGTAGCTTATACCCCCGTGCCGTACCCACCAGGAGAAATCACTAACAAAGGCTCTAAATTAACTGACTGTTGAGCGAGTTTGCCATAGCTCAATAGTGAGTTCACAGCACTTAATACGCTGTATCCACACACCCTACTACAACCATTATGTCAATGATTGACCTTTTGTTATTAGATCAAATGTAAATCCTGACGCATGAAATATAAATGTACATAAGATGCTTATTATGGACAGTTAACCAACATTAGGCCAACAAAAACTTTAGAGATGCTGTTTGTATTTTATTTTATTTGTATTTGTTGACAATGGCCTGATAGTGAACACAAGGCTGTACATCCTGTGTTGTGTGTGTGTGCAGATGTTGTGGCTGGGAGCGAACACCTGGCTGTTTCTGAAGACCTTCCTGCTGTACTCCACTGGACAGCAGTATCACTACCTCTACAAGATGCTCGGGGTAAGACCTCACACATTTACACCGCATTTAGTGTTTTCTTTCTGCGTCTCAATACTTAATTTACAGCTGAGCTCATGCAAAATACGATATTCAGTGATACATGGTGAACCGCCGGCCAATTATTGAGTTTTTAAAAGTTCTCATTTGTGATTCAAACGTAAACAAAAAGGTTTACTTACCGGTGGATTCAAACTATGGGTTCGCAACCTGCTTTCACTTTTTGAGTATCTCTTATACAAGCAGGAGTGAGTGATTTTGAACACAGCCCTATTGTCAGAAGGTATTTCATTTTTTTGGACTTGTTCAAGCCTCTACACACCTGCGGTCCACTCACACAGGTGTTTCCACTCAGTTTGCTTGATTCGATGTCTGCTTAGGACTGTGTGAGTGTGTGTGTGCGCGTGCGCGTGCGTGTCGGTCCTTTAGGATCTGCTCTGACTCATCAGCATATTCACGCGTGTACTGTTCAAGTACTGTTCAGGTCAGCTCATGAAATAGCATTTCAGCTGGAGGGAAGTCAATGAACAACATCCACAGAAGCTTCTTTAAAAGCTCCACTTTAGGAGAAAAAAAGAAAAGAACATGAAAGTAATCAGATTAAAAAGTAGTTATAACTGCATCCTCAACGTTGGCTAACACTCGCAGAGAAGAAACATTCAATAGATTCTTGCTGGTTGCTCGATATATAACATTACATTACATTTAGCAGACGCTTTTATCCAAAGCGACTTTCAAATCAGGAGCAACGGGGGCTTCGGTGTGTTGCTCCAGACACTTCTACACATGGCCCCAAAATTGGTCATCATGTGACTCTTTCTAGTGACTTTCCAGATGGCATCAATCAGACTGTAAGTTTTCATCAGTTCAGGGACTAAATCTCTGTTTTTGAAGAAACCTGCTGCTTCTGGCTTCAGAGAACTCTATTTATATCACAGGAGACGGCTTTGTGATGGATGGCTGACCGCCACGTGCACGTTTAATGAGTCTTGAGTAGTGACAGCTATTAGCCACGTGTGTGTGTGTGTGTGTGTGTGTGTGAGATGCATGTTTGCGCCAGTGAAAATGTTCTCTGACTAAAATCATGCAAATGCCACTGACATTACTGTCCAACCCCTTGATTCTTCCTAAGCTCAGACACCTCCTGTTGCTCTCCACTGGCTATTTGCTCCCTATTGTTCAAGGCCTGTGGTTAATGTACAGCAGTTGGCGCTCTGTTTTTGTATGTTATTACTTTACAGGAAAAAAAAGTTTTGTCAGCATATATGGTACATTCATAACAGTGGCATGAGCTTCTGACTCATCAGGGTACTTTTTTTTTTTTTTATCATTTATATTCCGACAGCCAAAACAAAGTGGTATTTATACAACATACCACAAGCTGATAACTGGAAGATGTTCAGGACATACAAAGATAAATCTGAATTAATAAAGATATAAAAAGTAAATATAATACATTGAGTATTTGTAAACGATAGCTTTAAAACATATTGAGCCAGTGAGAAAAATACAATATGAAAACTGATTGAAAGAGAGATGTGTGTAGTATGAAATAAGAGGAAAAATAACATGTGGCGGCGAGCAGCATGTGTGAGCTATTCATGCATTGCCTGTACAGTGGGAGGCACAGGGGAGAGAGGGGCAAGTGTGGGCATGCCGCTGGCTTTGACTGAATGCCTTGCCAGAGGGTTTAAGTTTATATGTGCGTGGGTGGATATATATATGTGCACAGGTGCGCTTGTATGTGTAAACATTAAAGATGGAGATGCATTTCAAAGCTTTAAGGCTGCTGAAGGGAATTTAGATTTAACTTCAAAAAGCACTTTATCTCATTCACCTGTATGGTTCAGTGTGTGTGTGTTAGTGTGTGTGTTTTGGTTGTTGGGGGATGTACAAAAGCAGGATATTTCCTGCTTGTTGTTTTGCCGTCTGCTGCTTTTCTATAGAAAGCTGTGTTGAGAGGTTGTGTGTGGGACGTTTTTAAAGTGTAAAAGTATCAGACCTTTTAAAGTAGTTAACCTTGACTTTCTATATGTAGATTCTCATTTCGGCCTGATTGTGTGCTCCATTCATTTCAAAAACCCTGCAGTATGCCTTGTACGTCTATCTTTTTCAGTACGTTGTAGTTCCTCAGGTCCTTGTGGGCTGGAGGTGGATTGTGTGTGGATTTTGCTTGTCTAATCACTTACAACTGGTAACAGTTGTTTATTAACATGCAAATTAGCATTAGCTCAGTGGTGGCAGTCTGTTGTTATTCATACACTTTTTGCTAACCTCCTGATTAAAGTAGAAATAACCTTTTTTTTTATAATAATGTATCAAATAAAAGTAAAACAATGTGAAGAACGGGTTGCTTGTAGTCAGGAACCGAAAGATAATTGTCTCCCGAATCTGCAGATCCTCTTGGCTTTATGGAGCTTTATAGTGAGTTTCAGCTTATTGTTAGCTGACCCGAAACTTTACTGTTCACCACTCTCATAATGTTTTTTTGGCCGCAGCAAGCAGTTGTTTTCAACTTGAAAGCTCTAAAAACCCACAGTACACTCCCTGATAAGCACCAAACAGCAGACAGACACTGTTAGCAACTAGCTGGTGAACATAGTGGAGCATTTAGCAGCTACAAAGCAAGATATTTCTTTCAGGAGTTGGTAGAGACCAAAAACAGAGCTAAAAGAGAGTGAATATTGCACTTACGTCCATCAGGTGGACACAAACTTGACTCCAAACGAATGATAATGTTCATCTGGAACTGCTGAATGTTTAAATAAGCAATTGTTTGCGAACCATATCAACTTAAAAGGTGATGATATGTCAATGTCCCGTTCACCACTGGTTTCCACTTCCCCTTTATTGCAGGTTTAAGTAATTAGATTCATGTAAAACACAACACAACTGCTGAAAGAGGTGAGGACATGTGTTTATCACCTACATTCAACTTTGATGACTGATCCCATACACACTGTGGCCTACAGTAAAAGAACAGAAAGTTTCAGGGTTATTTGTTATCTAAAACAAGTCTGCACACAAATAAATGCTAAAGACACTACCTTGGATATTCATGGTTTAATCACTGCTTAAAAAAAATAACCCAGTAAAAAGAAACAATTATTGTAGTTTTAAAATGGACAGTGGAGAAGTGGATGAGCTATCAGAGTGGCTGGAATATATGTGGACTTTTTGTTAACTTTAGCCGCCAAGAAAACTTACCGCCATTAGAATCTGCCACTGTTCTTTGTGAGGTAACAAACAACAAACCAGACTTCTTTTCAGTCTACAAGAGGTGAGAGTTTGGAGAAGCTCTCTCTTCTCTCCCGCTAACTCTGATTTTTGCACTCACTCACCTTCATCTCTCAAACTAGTTGTTTCAGTTTCTCAGCGATAATCAGAAGAGACGGCACCAGCAGTGCTCAGACCCTAAAGAACATTCAGTGTTTCCGCATGAAAACAGCTTTGATAATTGAGCTGCAGCTTGAGATTCGTGGAGCCAGATTACACGTATACATCTACCATGGCACTTCAGGTAAACCTGAGGTGTCCAAAGCAAAAATACAAAGTAAAGTTCAAATCACAGTGGATAAAGGAGAAGCCTTTGAGAATAAGTACCTTAATACTCAGTTCCACCAGACACAAGTGTTTGCAGGTGCGTGAAATAAGTTCCATGTTTTGTAACTTGTATTTTTACGACTCTGATGGTGTCTAGTTAAGAATTCATGAATTCTGGTCAACTAATGGCCCATGCTTGGTGTTTGTTTGGTGGCCATCTTTTCATATAATTTTGACACCAGTAATTATGGTATTTTGAACTGGGTTTGAGGGAAGGCCTATTGTGTTGGACTTAGAGTAGGAGTAGGAAAACCCCAAATTACTCCGACATTCATATATCTGTCTTTGTACACGATGTATTGCATTCAAAAGTGCAACAGGAGAATCGCTTGAACTGAGCCTATCTTTTCATATAAAACCTTTTGAAATGTAAAATCTATTTATTTTCTTATTGATTATTGTTTAAAACCTGTAGAATATTGTGAATCATCTTTTAATGTGTCATCTTCTGAACAAAACCACTAACACTAACACAAGTGTTTTTTATATATATATATATATATATATATATATATATATCTATTTAAAGGCAAAGCCGCAGCAGAGAGATGCGTAGTCAGAATCTGAATAGGAACATCTCGAAAGTGTGAATATTAATCCATCAGACCCTTACTTCACATCCACTAAATCCGGTCCCATTTTAGCAACCAACCTAGCTCTGTGTGTGTGTGTGTGTGTGTGTGTGTGTGTCCGTCCCAGCTGGGTCTGTGCATCAGCAGGGCGTCTGCGTCTGTGTTGAACCTGAACTGCAGCTTGGTGCTGTTGCCCATGTGTCGCTCCCTGCTCACCTTTGTCCGAGGAACACACATGGTAAGAAACAGACTGAGAGGCATGGAGAGAGGTAAGAAGGGAGGACGGAAAGATAGAGGGATGGGAAGAAGAACATAGTGATCAATAGGTTGGATTTGTCAGTGTTACTTCCATTTTTGATGTCATGTTGGTCTTGCTGGTGATCAACCACTGAGGAGCGGAATATTGTAAAATAGAAATGGGTTTGAATTTGAAATTTGAAATGTTTTAATGTCAACAGCTGTTACTAATTTTATATTCCTCAAAATAAATGAACTCTAGTCAAAAGGCTGTTTTAGATTTAGATTAAGAAAGGGTTTTATTAGTTGAAACATGTTTGTCTACACCAGGCATTTGCTTATGTCACTGAATGATTTAGTTGCAGGATTTATTAGAAAAAATTGAATGTGGGGTTTGTTCAAAAATCGGTGGTATTTTTTATGTAAAACTACTCATATATTGGTAATAAACTGCTGAAATGTTTTGCATCAGGGTGAACCAGTGAGATATTGATGGTAAAATGCAAGAAAACTCTTGAAAATGAAAATGTTGAAAATGAGTTATGTGTTCTGTGTTTTCTTTTGAATCCCAGTGACAGAGATAATACTATTGTCTGTGTTACAACACACACACTCATGCAGGTATCGAGCAGAAAGACTCGCAGGCTGCTGGACAAGAGCAAGACCTTTCATGTGGCCTGTGGAGTGGCCATCTGCGTCTTCTCTGGTAAAAATTGTCACTTATCACCGCAGCTCACATGTCTTTATGTATCACTGTGTGTGTGTCAGTGTGTCAGTTTGTGTGTGTGAGGTGTGGATAAATGGACCCAGGATAGCTTAGCATTCCTGGTGTACCAGCTGTGATGTCCTTCCAGCTGGTCTAGTGTGTTTTTGCTGTGTGTGTGTGTGTGTGTGTGTGTGTGTGTGTGTGTGTTGCTCTTGTGAGTCTCCTCTCATGACATCATGGGAGACTCTAGCAGCTGTGCGTCCGCTGGGTCTCCATTCATGTCGGGAGCCTGGCCTTCATATCTGTACAGAAACACATGACTCTTTTTTTCTCACAAAAAAGACGACCAAGTTGAGGAAATCATTAAAGACAGATTTAGAAGGTGTGATCAAAATTGAAGCAGCAGAGGCCAAGCTATCCTGACATAAGTCTCTAGTGAGGGTCAAATTCCAGAAACACTAGATCTTACATATCTCCTATTGCAACACGATAGTGTCTTTTGTTAGATTCCCATCACTTTTAAACTCCATCTGTCCAGTTGCAACGCAGGTTTTATGTTATAAATTCATATAAAATCAGACGTATAAGACATATGAAATCATTTTCCCTTTCAACAAACAACAAACTAACTAACAGGGTGAACTGGATTTGTAAAAGTAGATACTAAGAAACAAGACTAAGCCTATTAATTCATGCTACAAGTGAGTGCTTAGATTTGAGCTAAATGCTAACATGCTCACAAAACATGCTGATGTTTATCAGTTATATTGTTTACCATCGTCTAATAGTTGCAGACATTTCACTTAAAACCAAACATGTTAAGCTCATGGTGGTGCTAGAAGTCAGTAGGATCCTCTGGGGACAGTGGAGTTTTAAAGTCTTGAAACAACTGACAATGAAGACAGAGAGACAGCGGGGATGGGAGAGAGACATGGACTGAGAGAAGAAAGAGAGAGATAGGGTGGGGGGATGGGAAGCAGTGGGAGTGAGAAAGGATGTGAGTGAGGAAAAAGGACCCTTGTGTCTCATGATTACACCCTCTAATTCCATCAGCTGTCGAACGGCTGCATGTTTAGCCCATGATGTCAGGGAGGAGTGTGAATGTGTTTGTGTGTGTGTGTGTGTGTGTGAGTACCAGTGAGTCAGGAGGATGTTTTGCTGACTTTCTGCTGAATAGACAAAGAGCTGTTTGTAAGATTGTCTGCTAGCAGCTCATTTTGACCTTTCTAATTAAGTTTGTGTGTGTTTATGTGTGTGTGTGTGTGTGTGTGTGTGTTAGAAGCAGAGGAGATGTTCTGTGTCTGCTGGTGTCTTCGCGCAGGAATGTGTGTTTTAAGTAAGTCTTGTGCAACCCTTTCTCTTCTATCTTCTGTAGTGATGCACGTGTCTGCCCACCTGGTGAACGTCATCAACTTCAGTGTAAGCTACTCAGATGACTTTCCTGCTCTCAATTTGGCTCGCTACAGAGGAGAGGTGAGACATAAACACACGCACATGCTTTATACTTGTGTGGATCCTCATAGACTTTATGCATTCCCTGGCCCCTAACTTACCTTAACTTTAAAGCACATCTGAAAGCAGTGGTGTTCATAGATGTCACGAATAACAACACTCAAAGGTGGGGTTCTGTTATCATAGGGAAATGCAGTGAGCTGTGAACAATGTCCTCAAAGGCATTCATGGTGTACACACGGAAAGTTAGGAAAGAAGAATGAAACCTCTTCATACCAGTAGTAGTTTCAAGGTACAAAAATTGTTATATTTAATCAAGAAAGGTGCTGATGCTGTTGGATGGAGCAGGGGGCGGTCAAACATGTTGCCATGGAAATTAGCATGCATTGAAACAGAGGGGGGGAAATTAGAAATGAAATCACCTGCTGAAGTTATTGGTTGGAACGAAGCCTGCAGACTCTCTCCAAAGTATGTAGCTTTCTGTCGCTGCTGCGAGGTCTGAAACTCAAGTCAGTCCACACCAAAATATACGTAGAGGATTAGACACACAAACAAAGTTATTTGTTTTTGTATGTTTCCTTCCCAGGACCCCAAGCTGATCATGTTGACCACAAGTAAGAATGACTACTCTTTCTTGTACAGTATTGCACATAGACCAGATGTGTTTGTATGCATGTGTATGCTGGTAGGTTTTACTTGAGTAACAATGAAGGTAAATGTGTTGCAGATTAAAGTGGCTTTATGACAAGAGAGGAGCTGTGTTTGCCGTGTTTAGTTCTTTGGTTCTCTCTTTAAATATCTTCCCTGTATTTCTAATTTTGGCTGTTTTAATGGGTGAAATCAATCAGTAAAAGTTAGATCGTTTCAGTTTTTCAAATTATGTTTTTTGAAGAAGAGGTCATGTATGTGTCTTGGGATGTTAACTTGACTTCTGATTGGCTGGTTCTCTTCAGTCCCAGGAGTCACGGGAGTCTTGTTGGTTCTCATTCTCTTCCTGATGTTCACATCCTCCTCCTACTGTGTTCGGTAGGTCGAACTACCATCTACAATCCTAATCATGACAGTTTATGTGTGTCGTGTCATGGATGTATGAAGAGAGGTGGATACAGCTTGGCGAATGCTGCATGCAGCAGTATTTCACCCCTAAACAGCCATTTGTAAAGGTTTCCTAGAAACGTTTTATGTGTGTAAGGTCATCCCTACAGTCTGTTGGCTATGGATGAGAGAGAAAACATTTTAGTTTGTTTGCTGTGTGAGCAACTTCCTTTGAAATGATCGGGAGCCATATTGGCATAGCGGCATCCAGTTCTCTTAATACAGCCATGGTTTTGTGCTTATGCGTATGTGTCTCTTCCTCTGTGCGTGTCTCTTTGCGTCATGTCTCTTCACCTTTGTCTTTCTGTGTTTAGTTTAGAGAGAAATGCAAGTTGGAAACCATGAGGAGACATGCTAACAGAGTCTGTTACAGAGCAAATCCCCACTAAGTGTTCCACTCACAGCTCTGTCATTACTCAGGTCATAGCGGGTCACCCACTCTGTGTGTGTGTGTGTGTGTGTGTGAGAGACTTGGAAGTGTGCGTCTGCATGTGCTCTCTCTACCTTCTTCAGTAATTGAACAGGGGATAAGAGGCTTTCAGAGAACCTTAAGGCTTTAGATAAGAGTTTGGGTAAGTGGCTGGAGTGGTGGGATGAAGGCTGCAGCACACCAGAGGAATAACTGCATAATGAGTCCCAATGATCCAGTTATATTAACACACATGAATGCTCACAGCGTTATCAACATATACTGTGGATTACAATATTTTGCAGCAGCATTTTTACCCTTAATTGTTGCTAATTACATACTTTTGAGGAATTTTCTGTTACTGTGTCCATGGAAGAGGAAATGGGTAGTTAAGTCCATCTGAAAACCAAGGAAGAGGAAAGAACCCAGTCCAGTTTGTCTGAAAGCAGAAGGTAGCCAAAACAAAGGTCTATGGCACGGGATCAATACTGTAAAATATATTAGTAAATTAGCATAGAACTGAGCTCTTTTAACATAAAGTGAAAATATACTTAAGAAACGCTGTTATAATCTTAAATCTCTGAAAGTTTATTCAGTCTCACTGATCGTCATTTCTGTATTTTATTTGGCAAGGTTCCTGAAAGAATACTGGTAAGACTAATTACCCTCCACTTACTTTCTAACTTACAGATAATGTGTTTTCTGAATAGCTAAAAGTAGCCTAATCATCAGTGTTACTCCCGCCTGTCCAGAACACTGGAAACTGTTAGAAAATAATGTGGCTTTAATTCTGACGTGTAATAAATTGAAGAGATTTAAGTGTAAGCCAGCTATATAACATGCTTTTTTTAATGATGTGTGTAGACTCTTTATCAACAAAAGAAAAAAAACCTGCATTATTTCTAAAGCAGTACTTATCCTCATGATATATGAATGTGTCTCATACTTCCAAAAAGGTTGTTGGAGCACACTACTGAGAGTAGAGGCAATTTTATTGGACTTGTACAGGTTGTAATTGTACACAATATGCAAGGTTCTACATTAGGGCAAACGTAAGGGCAGTTTCAATTAACTTTAGCAAATCCCCATTAATTTCAGGTGCACGTCACAAGTCTCTCACGACCTAGCAGGGGTGAACGCATACAGTTTGATGTAAAAAGAACTACGCTGCTCCATCCTTGTGGTTTTCCTGAACAGAAACAGGGTATACTTAAAGAAAACAAACATGAAAGAAGTTGCAGTCAAAGAGGGGTTTGATGATGTTCTTTGTTTGCAGTGTTTATTGGGGGGTCGTCATGTGTAATGACCCCTTTAATATTGACCTCAGATGTCCTGCTTACTCAGGCTCTGAGCTGGGAGTCTGTGGGTCCGGTCCTGAACAAACTCTTACCTCGCTTTGTTCTTTTGTTGTCTCTGCTCTTTTTCTGTCTCTCTGTCATGTTACCATGTTATTAATCCTCATGTACATCTATTTCTGGTCATTATCTCTGTTTGAAAACATCATTGGTATCCATTTTCTTCAGGCTATCCAACTATGAGATCTTCTGGTACACTCACAACCTCTTCATTGTCTTCTACATCATGCTTATGGTGCACATGGTCGGGTAGGTCTAGGCCACTTAGGCCGTTTTCCTGTCTGTACAGTGTGTCTCCATCTCAAGTACTATCTCCAGAAGACAAGATAAGAGTTTGCTTCACGTATGAAGGTCAGCAAATATTGGAGACTCCTGCTGACAGCTGGAGACGTCTCTAAATTTGTATCAGCAACTTCATTCTCAGCTTTTTGGGGTATAATGCCCACATAAATTATACACACACACACACACACACACACACACACACACACACACACACACACACACAC
>JAVQJD010106989.1:0-21810 GCA_036023655.1 Nannoperca australis
CCCCCCCCCCCCCCCCCCCCCCCCCCCCCCCCCCCCCCCCCCCCCCCCCCCCCCCCCCCCCCCCCCCCCCAAATGGAATGCTATAAGAGTAATATATTGTATTGTCTGTATCTGCAAAATGTTCACTGCCAGTGTTTTTCCATTGGTGATTGTCACAGCATTCTCACGTGATAATTAAAGTATGATTGAGGTACAGTTGAGGATGGCAACAAAACCACTTGGTTAAATTTAAAGACAACTGTGGTCAAATTAATTCTATCATTGCTGAATACAAGTGTGACTACATGAATATGAATCCACTCAATTATCACTGAACATAAGCCACAATTGTAGAATAATTACAAGAACATACTGTACCTCAGTAGAATAATAAGCAAAATTGTTCTCAAACATGCACACCGTGCACATGCAGTATGCACACAGCACAAAGACATTACTAAGAGCTCTGATCACGCAGTGCTACTGTTGTTTGTGTCTGCCATGCACACACACTCACACAATTCTCACCAACACACACACCTGAGTCTGTACAAGGTCTAGATCATATCAGCCTTGTTCTCCACTCAGAGTCTATTCATCTCTCCAGCACCCCTTTTCTCTTGCTCTTTGTATCTATTCTTTCTCCCTTGGAGAGAATTATGGCTAAAGGTTTCTTTTGGGAGGCTGAAGAGTACTCACTGTGAGACCCCTGCCAAGAACAACACACACACACACTCACACACACACACACACATGTGCTCTCCCACGTACATACAATATACACACAAGTGAGCACACAGGCTCACAAACATGCTGCTGAATGACATCACTGTGCTTTTTGTTTTATGGAGGCGTAATGACAGAGCTCCATGCCTCTCTCTGTCCACCTCTTTTGCTTTTTCCCTCTGTTTTTCTCTCTCTCACACTCTCTCACTCTCTCTCTCTCTCGCTCTCTCTCACATACACACAAACAGACACACATCTGGTCTCCATTATAAAATAAAGTATGTGCATAGTTCTAGCGTTTAGTGGTTTTATCACATGACCAGCACGCCTCTCTATGGATTTCTGCCTGAGTACTGCAGAGCTGAAGAGCAGGTGGCTAGCAACCCTGTGAGTGTGTTTGTTTGTGTGTTTATGCAGGTGTGTATTTCTGTGTACTTTTATCCTCATGAGAACCAAATGTGCTCATACAAATTCAAAGGCTGAGGAAAGTGCTCCAAACTCAAGACAAACACAGCCCGTTTTTACTTCAACAATTGGCTTCGTTCAGAATTAGGGCCTCGAGTCAAGTTTAGATTATTCACAGTTTCTTTGAAGCTTTCTACTTTTTTCCTATTTTAGGCAAGGTGAATTTTGAACCTCGTCCTCTCAAATTAGCCTGTTCTCCCTGTGTTTGTGTGTTTTAGTCTGACCAAAGAGAGTGTGTGCAGATTTGGAATCTCTTAAACTCCACACTTTTAAATAAGTAATTTGTTAATAATTGTGTTCATCAACTGCATCTCTGTGATAGACCAACTGCGTGTGGGGAGTCCAGCAGCCTTAGCCTCTTAGTCTGTAACTTACAGTCTGTAACAGGACAGTGTGTCAAGTGATGGCTGTTAATCAAAATAGACATTACAGTAATCTAAAGTTGTCACAAAGCCATCCAGCAGTGTGTCAACATCTTCCAGGAACCAGGGATTGTCTGTCTCTGAGTGAGTTTGCTTTTTTAATAGTGATAAATGATTCTGTGTGTTCATGCAGTAGCAGGTTCACCAGACATACCTACAAACCAGAGACACACGTTATTTTGATACCAATTCTTTCCTCATATGTTGAGTAAAAAGATCACTGAGTCAGACTCCCATGATATCTGCATGCTCTCTCTGTACTAGCGATGACTGATGGCTGCATGAAAAGGCTCTCACAATTACACTAACACACCCACGTGTGTTTGTGTCTGTTTCAGTCCACAGTCCTCCAGCTGGAAGCCCAGAGCGGCCCACGGTGGCCATCTCTCCTCTGCGTCCTCAGAGTTCCTCCCCCTCACGCTGCCCCGGCCAGTCGGGTCGTCCTCACTCTATGGTGTCTCCAGGACCCAGCCTGGGGCCCTCACCCCTCTCTTCCCCCGCCTCGCGGCCCCTCCTCCCCCTCTCCTCCCCTCTCTCCTGCCTCACGCCTCCTAACGTGTCAGCGGTGCTCCTCAACGGAGAGCCGTCCAGCCCCCTGCAGCCACCACTGCCGGGCCCCTCCCACGCCCTCGCACCCAAAGAGAAGGTGAGTCTCATCCTCACGAATATCTACAGAAGCACATTTCAGCTGAGGGTCTAATATCATTGGCTTGTTTCAAGATATGCCATTTTTCACCAAAAGTCATTCTGTGAAAACCACTGTGGAGGCAGACACTGATTTCCTTGTCTTCAGATTGCTTATTTTGACACTTCAAAACCCCAAAAAGTATTGATTAACCACCACATAAGACAAAGAAAAGCAGCAAGTCCTTACAAATGAGGAGCTGGAACTATGTATCATTTGTTATAAAAACAATATATACTATTAATAAAAATCTATGATCACAATTGTTGCTGATTTTCTGTCAGTCTACTAATTGATTGATTCTTTCAGCTCTAAATCTGCTAAATCAGCTGTTTCGTTAAAGCAGGGAGCTCAATATGGCAAACCAAATACTGAACGTGTGTTGAGAGTCCACGCCTCCTTTAAGAGAACACAATCCCTCTTGTTTCAGAACATAGAGAGCTAGAAGAAGACATGCATGGGGCCCCTCCTACTTCCTATGATTCCAGAAGTTTTAGTCATCCTGTAAATTAAACTCGCCTCAGACATTTTAATCACCTTTAACACCACGTCAGGTGACAAAAAGGTGTTTTGTCTATCTGATTTCACGTGGCTCTGTGAACGTGATATCTTTTGTGTGCGTCTGTGTGTGTGCGTGTGATGTACCAGTCGTGCCTCAGTAAGCGTCATTCACCCAGGAGGCTGGTACAAATGGTGAATGCTATCCTACATGTTGCCAGATCCACGCTGTTAAAGCTGTGGATGTTAAATCGGGCTGCGCTGACAGTGAAGGACGGCACCGAAAGCTCGCATCTGTCTCAGCTCCATTTGTTTCACTGTTGGCTCCACTGTCTGGGACAGCTAATCTATGGCTAGCTGACAAACAGCTCATTGACTATGGAACAGCAGGCAGCAGCCTCGTTTACATTGTCACACTCAAAGATGGCTTGAACAGAGATTATAACTCATATACTGAACATATCTCATAAAAGTTGGAACAAGGTAGTTAAAGTACTGTATCAGTCGGTTAAAAGGGCCATTTGTTCGTGTCATCCTTTGATGTCATTCTGATGTTATAGAACGCTCCCATCCAATCACAAGAACAAAATATGTTTTTTCTTATTTTTAAATCAAATGTCTGCCAAAATGTCTGTTAAAACAATCATTCTAGTTGGTTTTGGAATGATTTTTCTCAGCTGTCTATAAATCTTAAGTGACACCTTGCCTCACCCAGCCGAAATGAGTTGCTACTCTACCCAAAACAATCTCAATCTCTCTCTCAGTATGGATTTTGTTGTTGTTGCCGTAGCATCCAGTTATGATCTAAATGCTGTTACAGAGGCTTTTACGCCACTGACAAGATTACAATTCTGGTGGAAAACCAAAATACTTCTCAGTTTTTGGGCAGGGTAGCTCAGTAGATCAAATTAAAAGATACTGAGTATTGGCAAGAAATAATCAACTATTGTCAGTCTCAGTCCCAAAATACTATATAATCATATCATCCCTTTAAAAGCTGTTCAGCCTAACTCTCATTCACACTCACTTACCTTTACTGCTGTGAGCTTGGCAGAGCAGAAACATCAGGTTTGAAGTCAGGGTGGCGGTGAAGCCGCACAGTCAGTCTTTGTTACAGAGGAAATGATGAAGAAGCTATGATAACTGTCTGGCAGACACAGTCGGGATAATCTCTGTTCGACACACTGTCACACTGTCTAGAGCCCAGCCAGCATTACAGACACATATCACGTTGGACATTGAGACGTGTTTGTAGACTGTTTCCAAGAAGTCGGCACACGAAGGGCAGCTGCCAACGAAACGGCTGTCAGAAGTGCTCGCAGGATTTTCATCGGGTCTGGAAAAAGTCTGGAAAACCCATGTTTAACTGTTTATTCAAGAGTATTCAATGCCTTGAGCTTAGATAATATAAGCCTTACCTTTCATTTTTACTTTCCTATGTGCTATTTTTTTCAATGTTTTTCTAGACACCTACTATATTCTGATGACCACACTTGAATTTGCAGATTGCAAATTAAGTCTTTTACTTCACTCTCTCTTTTAGTATTTTCTTTTTTTGTTGTTGTAGTTGGGTTTTTCTTTGTTTTTTGGTTCACATAATTTACCTCAAAACCATTTACAGTGTTGAGCGAGGAGGAGTAAATGACAGAGTAATTAGCTTGGTGGGTGGACAGAAACCGGCATGCAGATGATCTTTCCGTTCAGCCCTGAGCAAATTATACACACCTGCGTCTATTCTGAAGGGTTCAGTTCAAAACCTGCCCTCATCAGTGGATCCGACATCGGCACTGGATTCTTCCTAGGTGTGATTGTTTTTTAATCAATTCATGTGTGTGCAATTTCTTGGACTTGGAATGAAAGAAAACTTCACACACACTGGCTTAAATACTAGTTATTTACATATTAATACATAAAAGGAACATAGACGAAGAAATAAAAACATGACAGGTTCAGTTCAGTTTCAGCTTCCTGCCAGTGTGCTGCAGTGCAAGGCACTCCTCAGGTGCTAAATCAGACAACCTGGATGACGGATTATATTGTGAGTGTATGCTGCCATCTGGTGGTTAATTGTGAAACAACTGCAGCAGTTTGACTCGCTTGTGTACACACACACACACACACACACACACACAAAGGCGAGCACACACACTCGCAGGAGGCAGATTAAGCCTTTAAGCCTGCAGATGAAAGAGAGAGAGTGATTATTCACTTTTTTCTGCCGCTTATAATCCCACCTCCCCCCTTCCCTCTCTCTTTCTACATCCCTCTGTTCTCTGTGTCCTCCCTGCTATCTCTCTGTCTCTCCAGCCTTCCTCTCCACCTTTTCTCTTTCAACCTTTCCACCTCTTCTTGTTTCTGTCCTCCCCTCTGCCTCTTTCCCTCTCTGAGTCCCTCTTCCTCCATTCCTTTCTCCCTTTATATCCCACCATTTTCTCCCCATCTATTCATCTTTATTTCCCTCTCCATCTTCTCCTCCCTCTCCCAAATTAAAATTCAAACAAGGTTTATTTGTGTGACAGGAAGGAAATCTGTGTTGCCAAAGCAGGGTAACATTTTATGTGTGTATATTTCAGTAACTTGCATCATTAGATTTATGTAAAAGTGATTTATATTGTGAGGAAACATTTCTACATCCTGTGTCTTGATATTTAGTCTCTTTAAAGCCCTGGTATTTGCAGAGCAAGGGATGCTGTTCGTTTTCTATAATGGGTCTGCTGACTCAAGAGTTTATGCAGCCTCTCTTGCTTTGTAAGCACTTTTTTTCATGGTGTCCCACCTTAATACCAGCACTGGTCATTAGAAAAAAATAAATATGTCTTTTAAATTATTCGATTTTGATCAGGTATGGCGACAGTATTTTGTGACGTATGTTTACCACGTGTAGATGTCAGAGTTTGGTCGGTAGAAGTTCAGTCTGTTAAGCGTATCACTCTTTGGGCTGTAACCAAATTGCTGAAAGTCTTGTGTTCTCCAAACAAACATCAAAGTTAAACTTTCTCCTGTTTGGCCAATATATATATATTCTTTTACAGTTCGGATAATAAACTAGAAACCAGTTTTGCTGCCAAAAGAGAATTTAAAGCGTTTCTTTTACAGAAAACCTTGTGAGGGTCTATGACTTTGTTAGTGTCCAAATGAAGTTATTGGCTAACAAGATAATAAATAATAAAATAAGAAGGAAAGAAACAAGAAATATTTGTTGGTCTAAGGTCAAACATGACATGCTGTTCTCTCTTTTATATCATCGTAAATGAAATAGTCTTGTGGTTTTGGACTGATAGTCAAACCAAAAAGATCAATAATTAAATAATTAAAACAATTGTTAATGTAGTTGCAGCCCTAAACCAAACTAGATCTATGGGGTCATTTCTTTAAGAAAGCTTCCTTCAGGATTCTTCTCTGACAGATCATTACTTTGATCATCTCCATGTCTGATGACAACATTTTGCAGGTGTCAAAAATGCACGGGCAGATTTGCTTCCAGCCTGGATCACTAGTCGACAGTATAAGGGAGCCATCTGCAAACGCTTGCAAATTTGGTGTGACAGCTGGGCGGACCTACCACAGGGGCTAGTCTGCAGCATCAGCTGGCAATCAAACAATTAGTGATTTAAAAAAGTAGATATATCTCAAATTAATAATATACTCAAGTGTCGTGTGACGAGATTATTAGTCACAATTATCCCAAGATAAGCTCTCAGTGTTGGTTCAGAATTTGTAACGGACTGTTGAGTATTTAATACAATGTGCACTGTAGCATGTTTAATGATGATAAGATTTAGAGAAATCATTCAAACTGGAGCAAAAGAGGTGAAAAGAGATGGCACTCTCATATGAAGACAACACAGAGAGAAGTCATTAACCGTCAATGATCAACTAAGACTGCAGAGAGGTTTCTTCTAAGGTCACAAGGTTTGCACTCACAATGTGATTCACACTGAGAAGTCTTCACAAGTGCAGGTGGTGAAAACTGAGAGCCAGCGTAGACAGGAACAAACAAACACAAGAACAGAAAATCTGTGAAGATTAACTTTTCTTTAGAGGTTCTAGATGTTAAACCATTAGAAAGGCGTCAGAGGAAAAACATGTGACACTGTGGTTTGATAATGTGACTGAACATTTAGTTTCATGCTGCTGATGAACAGAACATTTTCTGGACAGGTGAAGAAGTCCCTCCTCTGACTCCACTGTAAGAGGACAGTTCATGTCGAACGTCTCTGTTAGAAGAAGGAAGATCCAAATGATTGTGTTAACTTAAACCTTCTGTTGCTGCTCACGGACGGGGGTTTAATCATTTAGAACATTCACACGTATCAATACTACACTGACAAAAACATTGAGGCGTGCACCCTTTGCGCTTGACGCTTCATTGAAGTAAAATTTCTTATTTTATTTAGTATATTATATCTTCACACCTGTCTGTGCAATGGAGTGTGGTAAAACACTAAAGGGTTTGCATACAGTGTGGTTACAGATGCTGAACAAACCATATTTGTTATGTTTGCCGTAGTTTGAATGTCTTGAAGTTTTTTAAACATTTCTCTTGGTTTCATTTCTTTTTCAATGATTAACTTTGGTGGAGGCTGACGTGGTCAAAAGGTCATTAGCTGTCTTTATCCTCTGGTTTCTCTCCTCTACTCTCTGGTGCTTCATATGTATTTACCACCAGTCTTGTTAGAAGCATCTCCCTCTCTCTGCTGCTGTCCTGACTCTTTTATCCTGATTTTAAAAAAAACTAATTTGATTTGTGATTTTACGTGCCTGCATTTTGTCTCTTAGCTTTTCATATTTGGATGACAACTGTTCATCACAGCGCTGCAAAGACAGTGATGAATTGGAAAATTGGAAAATAAATGTAAAACTTAAAAGTGATGCTTGATCCAGCAGCCTGTGTATTAAGGAAGCAGATGGCTGAGGCAGAGACAGAGCTGATATGGAGGCTTCATGCATCCACAGAAAAATGTAATTATGCTCAGGCATGCTCAGTATTGATCCACACTGTCATGGCTGAGACTGTAAAATCATGCCAAGCAGCAAAAGACACAAAGTGGTTTTGTCCTCCTGGTATCACACAGAAGCTGACTGAATAGACAGTATTGTTCAGCCCTTCCATAATCAGGCATGAATGGAAAAACTGGGATCTGCCTTTATAGGTGCCATTAAGAAACACTCTCTCTACAATCAATATGGATTTATGGACCAGCAGATGTATTCAGCTTGAAGGATCGTTATGTGACAGCCCTTCTGCTAGGTTCCCTTTGCTGCTGTGGCTTTTCGTCTGTTTCCAGGGCTGCCAACCAGTTGGATGTTTAACGGACTGGCTGCTGCTCTGGCTCTATGCATGGGACACACCTGAGCCCGGTGTGCAGCATCTGCTTGAGGCAGATCTCCTCACACCACACACCTCGTTGTGTTGTTGCGTGTCTTGCTATCATCCACTCCATACACTACTGACTTTACAGATTCCTCCCACTTACTTGTTTTGATTATTTGGTTTATTTTGTGGTTAATAAATTACTTTGGTGTTTAATACAACCATGTGTCAAGCAAGGAGCACTGACTTCCCACTGTGAAGCTAGTGTCCTCAGTGTCCAACATAAACAGTGCCAAAGCAGAGGCATAAAAAAGACATTTAACGTCTCTGTCCTCTGGTAGGGGAGGAGATGTTGATTTTTTTATTCATCTTGCTTTCTGCCCTCTGGTGAAACAAATGTGCTTTCATTACCAGTTTTATTCTACATGTCATATAAAGTCTACTGGAAAATATTTTCCCATTTGTTTCATAAATGTGTTTTTGATTCATGCGTAGGGAGTGCATTTGTGCTCTATGGAAAGACTTAATATTCTGTAGAGGTATTGTTTACAGACACTACTTTCATTACCGTCTTGTCACTTTTCAAAATGGGCCTTGTGAAACCTGCACTCCTGTATATCTCACCAGCATCTCTGTTTGTTTGTTGTCTTGTTTCTCCCTCTCCTGCATCTCCGTTGTGCTGTTCCCTCGCTCCGCCCGTCCTCAGAAGGAGAGGAAAGCAGGAGGTTTACTAAAGCTCTTGTCAGGGGCAGCAGCCAAGAAGAAACCCCGCTCACCTCCCTCCTCCCCGCCCACCCACGACCCCTCATTGGTCGACCCTGCCCACCATCCTCACCACCATCACCACCACGCCCGCTCAGGTTCCTGTCCGATGGCATCACAGGGCCGAGCCGGCTCCTGTCCAATCGAGAGTGATATGGCGGGGGCCATGGGAATGGAGCCTCTGCACAGGAAGTCCGGCTCCCTGGACACCAACTTCCCCTTGTCGCCCCCGGCACCACGCGCCGGCAACGCTCTCATGGCGCTCCGGCCTGAACCCAAACCCCTGTCCAGAGAGAGGTGGGGGCGCACACACACACCCACACAGAAAGCAATTAGACACAGGAAAACACACATGCACACAGAGAGTATATTAAATACACATGCACACAAAGAGATACACACACACACACACACACATATAGACACAGATAAACACATCTGAGGGATATACTTCTGTGAATTCAGGCATCGGCTCAAGGTTGCCGATATTTTCTTTGCAATATTTGGAGAGCAAGAGAAAGTGTGTTCAGTATGTTGTCAGTTCTAATTTAAAACACTCCTTGACCGTAGTGATCCTGACAGAAAATATTGGGCCATTCGGACAAAATGGTGGAATGTGGAAGATGAATTCTTAAAAAAACACATTGTGATCTACTATCAGATCTAACAAACACAAGTTAGTACAGTCATGATTACACTATAACTTGCTGTCGTTGCATCCCAACGTCTGCAACCTTTTTACGTTAGAGTTCAGTGTACTCACTTATAAAAAAACCACAGGATGCAAAAGGTATTTTGGGAAATCCATGAAATTTCTAAATATGTGGCCACAAAATACAGATAATTCCCCAAAACCACTAAACATATTGATGGGTCCTAATTCACACCTCTGCCAGTCACAGCTCTCCACTGACACCTGCACTGATTAACTTCTTTATGTGGTCTGTTACCAGCATGTGATGTTGCCCAAAGCGCTGTGTGTGTGTGTGTGTGTGTGTGTGTGTGTGTATTATAACGTGCGTCTCTGTGTGTGGCAGGTTTCGTGTGGTGGTGCCCTACCCGCCCCAGAGCGAGGCGGAGATCGAGCTGCGGGAAGGGGACGTGGTGTTCGTCCACAAGAAGAGGGAAGATGGCTGGTACAAAGGCACCCTGCAGAGGACAGGACAGACAGGCCTGTTTCCCAGCAGCTTCGTAGAGAGCTTCTGAACTGGAAAAAAAGTGGACAAAAGAACTCACACTGTTCCTGTTTCTGAGTCCTGAGTCACAAAACACACACAAGCTTCACAACCACACACATACACAAAGGATGGACCGACATCGGTTTAACCCAGAACGATCTGTCAAGAAACACTGGAATATTAGGTAAGAAAATAGTTAATTAAAAGCTACTGAATACTGGCACAAAACATCTTTAAGTGTCTTCAGAAACCCATGTCGGTCCAACCAATACACACACACACACGCACACACACATACGTACGAGAAGGCTAGCCCGGCTTCGACCAGCCACACAGGGAGCAGGGCAGCTTTTCCTGTCCTTCGCCCGGAGACAGCGTTGGGTCAGAGGGGCTTCATCGGACTCGCCGTCCGCACCCACGATGTTGACAACTGAAGGCACACAGACTCAAAGAGCACAGCAAGACAAAGCCTGCCTCCCAGTTCTCCTCCCTGACATCACCCACCAGCAAACACGAGCACAAGAAGCATTAGCTCTGCTTTCCACTGAGACCTCAGAACTTGGATCCAAGTGAAGATTTATCGCCGGGCGGTGAGGGGAGTGCGAGAGCCGACACTCACTGTAAGCACATCTCCGTGTCTAGTTTGTGACAACAAGCACATGTGTTTCTTATCAACCCAGTATATGTTAATAACAATGCATGTAGCATTATTATGTCTTTTTTATATATATATATGTTGAAATAGATGTTTGTGTTGTCCCAAACTAGTCATGCTGTGATGATCGGTCACAAGAATTATAATTTAAAAACAAAAGGGTGCAAAAAGCAAAATATGAATTAGGTGATTCATTTTTCTATTTATATATCTTACATAAATTTATACAACCATTTTTTTTATTTTATTTAAATGAGTCCTTTATAGACCCTCCACAGCTGGGTGGATTTCAGTAAACTGGCTTGCTGAATGTACGAAGAAACAAAAAGTTCTGCCAAAACTCTTTTAAAGAATTGATTTGTATTGATAAAGCTGTTTGTTCTCTGTGAGATTATAGACAGGGAATGCACCTGCCAATATATCTATATACACAGTATTTTGCTCACTCCGTTATTATTTATTTGACAAAAAACTTATTTGGTAGGACAAAATAAGAACAAAATCTTACATTCTGTCACAAAGATTGCTAAGAATTCCTCTTCCGCAGCCTTTTCTTGACTTACTGTTGAGAGTTTTATGTCTGACTGCAGCAATATTGTGAAACCAAAAGTGTGCAGATTCGATGCTCAAAGAAGAGTGTACGGCCGAGGGGGGGGGGGGGGGGCCGCACCAGAAGTCAGAAGGCAGGGACACAAGTTTTTCATCACACAAAACTGCCAACCTTTGACAGCCACTTTCCCTCTGATCTTGTCAACCTTTAACGAGCATTTTTGTACGGCTTCTGTGAGTGTAGAGTCAGTCTGCTTTGTGAATCTCTACGTCCTGAGTGTGGATCCAGGCTTGTCTAGTTTACATCAACCATCTACCTTTTTCCCCCTGTTTCTGGAGATAGAAGCACAGCGAAACTCAGAGCACAACTTGCTCACTGTGTGTGTGTGTGTGTGTGTGTGTGTGTGTGTGTCAGAGAGTGAGAGGTCAGCAGGAACACAGTCAAAGAGCGTGAATGATTTTCCTCAACTGGGCCAGAGTGAAGCACAAACAACTACTGGCCATGTGCACGCAGGTGAGGCTGCTCACTGATTGGCTGAGTCTCCTTGGTGAATTGCCTTCATGTCGTATGGAAAATACGATAAATACAAAAACTCCAGATAGAAAATCCTAAAAATATCTGCATCAAATCGCATCAGATTGCGTGAAAACAATTTGGAAACTTCTGTCATTTCGTATTGACCTGTACGATGTGAGTGCAGAATAAAAACCACACAGACATATGAGACTTTACAACAAGTCCACCACAGATAAACAAGCACAAGACAGAAATTATATTACAAAGACTCCGTCTCTAAAAGTGCAGTTCCCTGCCACACGTTTCCTCTCACCACTTAACTACCAGATTAATGGTCTGATAAAGTTGTTACATGATTCTTGTTTTTGTGTCCATGTTATTCTTTTTAGCATAATACTTCTAAGTGAAAATGAAAAAAGCAGCTTTTTTTCTTTTAAAATGTTTTCATGTTCACCTTGAAGTAGAGGTGATCTGCCATTAAGGAGAAAACAGAACAAGCGGGGGGGGGGGAGAACTAGACCTCGATCCTTTAAGCTGTGAAGAAAAGTGAACATGTTAGGGAAAACACACACACGCACATTACAGAGAGCAGCATGGTCTGCAATCATCTGGCTGCTGGCAGTGCAGTATGGGTAATCCTGTGCATCTGGAGCAAGTCCCATACTCACACACACACACACACGCACACACAAAAGACTGGGGCTAGACTGACAAATATCACTTTTCAGTTAGAATCGTGGGTTCGAAGCAGTCGGTCAGATTCTTTACATGTGTTATTTTTAATTGACTAATTTTGTTTATTTTTTCAATCCTGTTTCACACATATTTGTGTGGCTTTTTAGTTCAGCCAATTAAAAGTTATGAAAAGGGTCAAAACTAAACAAGATATTAATTATTGGGCGCTTCAGTCTAAAAATATCTGCATTGGCCTTTGGTCAGTCAATCCCCTAGTGCCTACAAATGCCAACGCACACACATGCACACTCGAAGTATCTGCATCAGGCGGACCAATCCGTCTGTCTCTTTACTTTCTTCTTATCGGTACGATGAGCCTGCTGGTTGTTTTTAAGTTCTGTTTGACTCGATGACAAAAAAACAGCAGATCCCAGAACTGCACAAACCCCCACGCGAGGGTTTCTCTTATTCTGTTTGTACGACCCGCTGGACAGACGACTCTAACTTCTACTGAGTCAAACTTAGGCACACGTCCTCCTTTGTGTCGGAATCATCGGATCTCAGCGGTCTTATTATTTTTCACGAGGTTGATGCTGTGAGGAGGAGGAGAAGAGTTTACAACAGTCAAAACATCAGGAATCAAAACCACTGCACAGTGGTAGCTTTCCATCAAATGGCTTGAATATCCTGGTTTCACAAATGTTTTGTGTTTTATTCACGTGACGTAAGCTTGCCTTTCGCCTCAGCTTCGTGGTTGTAAATGCCACCTGAGAACTCAAGGTGACGGCTTGGATAATGTGAATAAGCCATCAACAGCAGTGGTAATTCCCACTGGACACGAACACAGCATAAAAAACACAATTGATATCAAATTACTGTCTACTCCCTTTGGTTTTTTGTCCTTCCAGGAAGCCTGAGCACTCACCTTGCCATCTTGAATTAGATGTCGGCCATATTTGTTCCTATGGATACTTGTGTGTTTGAGTGTGTGTGCCTGCGTGCGTGCGTGCGTGCAAGGGGAGGGGGGGGGCCTCTGTATGTAGCTCTTGACATAAAAAAGGTACTTTAAGAAAAGGTTTGGTGGGCGTGAGCGCTCATGCCTCATCAGGACTGAGCCGGGTTGAACACAGCAGTACAGGGAAGGGAACAGAAAATTCAAAAAAGAAAGTATATATATAATTCTATATTGTGCAGAATATTTATAGGCCTTTTGTGCCGTTGAAGTCATGCTCTGCTGGCCATGCCCAGCGCTCTCTACCATGTGATCATTATACATCGTCTTGTACTGATGACCCGTGGCTGATTTGATTGTTTTTTCATGTCAAGTGCATTTTTCGCAATAAATGCCTTTGTTTTAAAACAGATTTTCTGTTTTTTTTTTGTTTTTTGTATCCAGTTGCAGCTTTATCCTGGAGACAACACAGAAAATGAGAGGGAACAAGACGCACTTGTGTACTCTGATGCATAACAAGCACATTACCTGTAGAGCCCACTAGTTTCCCTTTGAAGGATTCATCCTGAGAATATTTTATCCTGCTCTAATTATAATGATCTGCACTCACATTGTGCTCATTACAAGCGTATGAAGCCTTTATCATTACACACATGTACATGATGTTAAGAAATAAAGCTGACACTCTCACTGTCTTTTCCACATTCCCTCCGTCTTCCCCTCCTGTCCTCCCTCCACCTCTTCCTCTCCAGCCTTTCTTTCTCTCCCTGTATCTCTCTTGTGTTCTCAAGCCAACACTGGCATGGACGAGGTGTGTAATTGGTAATTTCAGAGCGTCGCCAGCACTCCCCTTAAATGACAACCTCATCTCTCCAGCAGCCGGGCCTGTCTCCAATGATCACCTCCATTTGCATTTAGAGTGACTAGCAAAAGGTGACAAGGGTATGTGTATGTGAATGTCTCTGTGCGTGTGTGTGAGCGCAAGGGGGTATGACAGCTATCTTGGATGTAAGCGCACACAGAAGAACTTGACACTAACACACAAACACAAACCGCTACATTTAAAGCAAGCAGGATGCAGGCAGCAAATTTGGATTTTTCAGATTTCTGCAATGCAGCGATAGTGTTCACTTCTGGGATGGAAACTCAGGGAGAAATCACTTCCCACCCAGAGAGTAGCTAAAGGTGTCTGTACACACAGTCTCACACACTTTCTCCACAGCTTGCCTTGGTGAAATGGTTCTCCTTGGGGCGTCCTCTTCCCAACTCACCAGCAAGGTGCTGCAGGCCCCTGCAGGGAATCGATCAGCATTTCTCAGCTTTACGCCAGACCTGTCTGTCCGTCTGTCTGCCAGCTCTGAGTCACATGAAGGGCAACAGAGCCGGAGGGTGAGACACTGCAGGGAACAAGACCTCTACCAGACGTTACGGCGCAGTTCCGTTGTTTGTGTGTGTTCAAATATATCCATAAAGTGTCTAAAACTAATTATCTAAGAAAAACAACCTTTTTACAACAGTTCATCACATCAAGAGGCCTTACCTGCAATCATTTAGCAGCAATAAACAGAACATAAAATTAACCAAATAAAGGATGCAGTCTTGCTCCATAGCTTACTTTTCATTCATTGTATCTTAGGCCACATCACTACTGTCGATGACATAAAGATACAAAGGCTTTATGTGACATTTCCAGCCTTGGTGCAGCTATAGTGACATTATCACACCTGAGGGCCACGACCTCTGACCTGATCATGAGATTTGACATTATTGATGTCAGATGAATCCTCACATTGTCCATTATGACACAAGAAATGTTGTCCTCTCATAGACCTGCACATCCCAGCTGCTTTTCTTTCTCTTTGCTTCCATTTGTGCATAATATTGTCAGCAGAACACTGTCATGTAGATTCTGCACTAATGTTGTTTAACAGTGTTTTTGCGACTGTGTAAAAAGAACATACTTAACTCTAAGAAAATAGTAAAGTTTGGATTCTGCATCACTACATTTGACATTTTACAGCACAACTGGTGAGAAGTAACTAAGTACATTTAGTGAAGTACTGTACTCATTTAGTACAAATTGAAGCTACTTACCATTTTATGCTAAAAAAGTGGATAAACAGTATTAAAATACAGGTCACTGATATACCAGTTATCAATAACAGTATTAGAAAGTAGTATCAGGACCAATATGAAAATCATGATCATAATGTGATAAACCTGCATGAAATAAAATGAATAAACTGGATCAGTCGCTTTTTCTCTTTTTAAATAAGGAAGACGCTGGAACTCACTGATTAGATGCAATATTGTGCGATGAAAACAGACAAGCAGAGTGTATCATGACAAAAATACAAAGATTTATTTAGAAAGAAAGAAGAAAGAAAAAAAGGTCCCAAATAACACTGTTAATTCCTTAAATACAAGTGTGGTACAAATGTGTCTCAGACAAGCTGTACTCCATTAGTGTGTTTCCCTGTATGATGTGGGAGTTAAGTGGACAGTGTTCACACAGATAAGGCACTAATCATGGTAAGCACTAGTGTAACTATAAAGTGGCAGTGTTTGTGAGTAAATGTCTGGTTTACTCTGTACTGTAAAATGCTCTGAGGAGTCAAACCCTGTCTCATCATGACTCCAGAGAGAAGTGAATAAAGAATAACAAATTAAAAAAACATGTCTCCTCCCTCTCTTCCTTTGCCCCTTCAACAAACACTGACTTGAAATAATTCAGTTTTATTGCAAGTCAGCCCTTTTCCCAAAAAAGTAGGTAAGTAAAACACAATAATATATATAAATATATATACTGTAACATGTACCTAATCCAAAACCAAGCCTGAGCCTCCTAGCAAACTGTGAAACTGTGGACAAGAGAAGTACAGAAATAACTATTTCCCTTTGGAACAGCCGGAGAATCAGTGTGGCTCCTGGAACGCTGGTGTGCTCATAAGAAACATTTAGTGTCAAAGAGAAAAACAAAACAGCAAGAAGGATAAGGGATGATAAAGTCCTGCGAGCAAGCTTATGACAGCTCTTAATGGCGAACGCACTAAAAAACATCACTGAAGCTCTTTTCAGACATGAACTCTCACGCTGCTGGTTTTAGATACAAACCCGTAAAATGAATGGCATCTTTGGCCTTCAAAACATACACAGGTCTCTGAGGAGTGAATATTCTGTAGTGTCTCCATTTAAACATGATGGGACTATTACACATAGATCTGCAATCCACACACCCACCAACACACCCACCCCCACACACACCAGTTGTGATTTAAATAGATAATAAAGTGATGAAGCGTTGATTGTTTGTGTTATGACCTGCTCATCTGACCGAGCCTGTAGATTTCCTGATACATTTGTCCGTGTCACCAGTTTTGTACAGAACACGACATTCTGCTGCCTGTCTTACACCAGCTGACACGGGCCAACGTTTAGTTCAAAGCAACAAGCTGATAGGTTGTGACACGCTGTATCTAAAGCACGCTGCTGCTGCTGGATATTCATGCTGTAAGAGGTTGGCACGAATGAAAGCTGAATGTTTGAGGAGACTGATGGTCTGATGACTACCTGTGCTGGTCCCAAGGCTTTTGTTCCTCTTGTACCTCGCCACAAAACACATTTATATTGACTTTGAGTCAAATATTTACTTTTTGTGGTTTATTACAATTTTATTTTAAAATGCACATTATGCTACTGTATCTTTAACATTAAGTTCGCATTCAGTTCCAACTTGGAAGTGTTGCAGAGATTTTACTACATCTGACACTGTCCGATCGCCATAGCAACTTACGCCAGGCATTGGTTTTGACGAAATGTAAATCTCCTCTTGAAGTTCATGTCTGAAAGGTGCTTTATAATAAATTACAAGCATGTTACAGATGAGTTGAGATGAATGAGATGTTACTGTCTCATTCACTCAGTCATAAGAAGCCTTACTAAAAGTGAAGCTCCTATTATGCACTAAAGATAAGGCACATTACACGTCAGCGAAGAAGTCCCTTTCAATGTATTGTTTGTACCTATCCAAGTCTTCTGATCAATGTTCAGCGTCTAGTGACGAGGCTGAGGATCAATAAACTGAGGCGCTACTCAGTCTGGGCAGAAGTTAAAAAAAAGAGGGCGGTATATGAAAAAAAATGGAATGATATAAAACATAATAGGATAAATATAAAATATTACACAGAGGTATAAAAGCCACAAAGAAGATTAAAAATACCACGAAGGAAAGTGTACACAGGATTCATGGGTACAGTCATTAAACTTTGGCACAAAATCAAACTCACACTCGCACACACAGCTGGGGTGTGTGTGTGTGTGTGTGTGTGTGTGTGTGTGTTTCCTGGTTAGTGTTTGGGTGTACTTCAGATGCCAGTGTCCTCACATGAAGCCAGAACTGGAAGAGAGAGCAAGACGAGGTTGAATGAGTTGAGAATACATGTTTACAGCAAATACCATTTAAAAACATTACCCACAGCGTGTTACTGAACATGTGTGCATGTGGCTCTTTCACGCAGTTTGTCTGTAAGCCGTTACCGTTACAAAATACTTACGTTCAATATTTCATTAAGATTGAAACATTGCAAAAAAAAATGTTTTGATGAACAAATATGAGTAGTTAACACAAGGGGGAACGAACTCAGTTTACTGCTAAGGAGAGATCATGCACAGAAATCTTAGAATGTACGAGCAGGTGGCAACGTGTCCTGTATTATATAAAACTGAGTACTGAACCCATCAACAGTGAGTCTCTAGTGACTCTGAAAGTTTGATCCCCCCCCGCCTACAGAGGTGTCAATCTATGGATGGTGAACATTTCCACCAAACGTCAGCATTAGCGTTCAGAGCGGCCTCTCACTTCTTGCGGTCCTTGTCCTTCTTGCCGTTGGCGGTGAGGCTCTGCGCCTGCAGGAGCTGCGCGGCGGCTCGTCTCTTGCTGAAGGAGCTCTGGTCGTCCTCCAGATGCCTCTTCTTCTCCTCGAGGGCGGCCTTCTCGTCAGCGTGGAGGCGCTTCAGCTGCTCAAAGCGGCTTTGCAGCTGAAACACACACACACACACAGAAAACAACAGTTACATGGATGCCTCCATGTTTGCTAGCATCAAGTAGAACAAGCAAACAAAAAAGGTTTTGCTCTCACACTAAAAGCAGATTAGATGTGAAATAGTACAAAGGCTGACTTTCTCTGAGAGGGAAATTTGCTTTTACTTTTTTATCCAGTGAAAGAAACATGATATTTGGTTTGCTTGAGATTTATATGAGAGAAAAACAAAAAGAAAAAAATACTTGAAGGGGAAATTAGGTTGTTGTAATCACATGTATTTCTTCAAAAACGAATGACTACACTAACAAATTACAACTGTTGAGGAAAAGAATATAGTCCGTAACCGGCGTTTCAGTATTGGAAGGTCACAGTTGAACCACAAAGTCTGTAAAAAGGTTACAGATGTTGACAAGAACAGTACATTTAATGTTAGAATCTGCTCTCTCTTCTTCTGAGTTTGGCTAACCTGCCTGATTGTCTCGGATCTATTTTTAGTGACATCGCCGCCACCTTCCGAGGCCTCAGCATTTCTTTGGTTTGTACAATGTTATAACCCGTCAAAAAGACGGCCAGAGCCGATAAAAATAAACTGAACTGATGTTAACTCACACCCCTAGCGACGGCGTGTGTCTAGTTTGACTACACATTACACACAACGTATGCTGCTCATGAAGAGCTCGCGTGTCTACACACCTCTCTCTCAGCCTCCTTCAGCTCAGACTCCTTCTCCTTCACCCTCTGCACAAACATCTGCCTCATTTCGTCCTCTCTCTTCTGCAGCTCCACCAGGAACTCCTGACGCTTGGCCTCATACGTCTGCTGCAAGCTGCAAACGCACGCACACACACTCAGTTGTCATGTCATGTCAATCGCACACATATTTCATTTTCTTTTTCTTCTGTGTCGGCAGCTCACCTGACGGGTTTGCACTCGGGGCCTGTGTCTTTGAATCCCATTTCCTCCAGTTTGCAGCGTCTGTACAGCTCATAGTGGCGAGTGTGCGTCTGCTCTCTCAGGTCCTCCATGTTCACACAGATCAGCATCTCCCTCAGCTTCACAAAGTCACAGTGATTCTCGTTCTCCACTGACACACACAGAGAGGGAACGAATCAAACGGTTAGCCATCCAGCAGATAGAAAACATTTTAACACCAGCAGATGTTTTCATATCAGGCTAGAAACGCCTTAGACAAAGCTGAGCTAGCAAATGCTAACGGCTAACCACGATGAACAATTCTTGTGAGGGGAAAAGATGAATAGATTTATTAAAATCAATGTGATCCTACAGTTAACAACAATATATCTGTCAATACAAGCAGTTGTGCAGAAAAACAAACAACGATCCATCTTACCTTGTACTACGCCCCAGGGATACTGACGAGCCTTCACCAACTTATTTCCAACGCTGACTTCCTCCGTGCTGCCTACTACAGCAAATGGCAAATGACCCTGCAACATTACATTTATTTTTATTATACGTTTGAACAGAAACTGCCAGCACAGTGACTGGATCCACAACACTACTACTAAAACTGAACCTGTTAAAGGCATAATAAATTCAGTAAAACCATAAGCACTTTTAAATACTGAAGTATACACAGCTGTTCATACTTCCTCAGCAATACCCCCTCACACAAACATACAAGGCGTCCGCATGTTGAAGTTTTATTTTTAAAAGACCTTGCTGATTCTAAAAAATGCAAACCTATGAGACCTATTACAGATCTGTGAGACTGAAACTCAAGAATCCACACAAACAAACCACAAAGTATTTTAATACTGAGTCCTGACTGTAAATGTATATAATGTATAATTTGTAAAGAGCCGAAGTGTCGAACAGCTTCGGCTTCAAGGTGGTGAGTGAGTGAGTGAGTGAGTGAGTGAGTGAGTGAGTGAGTTTCCTTACATTCATTGTAGTGTTGACCTTCGCCACGGTCTCATCGTCCAGGGGGAACTGGTAGATCTGAACGCCGTTGCTGACCAGCTCACTCATGATTTTGATCTTGAACTTGTGCAGCTCGGTCTTACTGATGGTGTCCGCTTTGGCGATCACCGGGATGATGTTCACCTACAGCAAACACGGGACACACGTTCACGTACAAAACTACACGTTCTTCTTCCTCAGCTGAGAACTCAGAGTCACCATGTTCACCAACAAAAAATAGATATCACTATGCCTGCAGCCGCCATGGTGGCAATTATATAAATAGTTCGTTTGTATGTAATTATGTATGAAAAGGTTGTTTGCCAACAGTAACTTCCCTAAACTTTGAGCAGAGCTGCTCCCAACGCCACAGACATTTAGCAACTGAGCTGAAACAAGTTCCTCTCTCTGATCAAAATAACGAGACTACATGCAGACACATTAAAAATGTATCCAGTAGTCTTACTCAGCACAATTCAACACCAACATTCAATATTCTAACTGGATTTGTTTTTGTAACTTTATCTGAAATACGTTTTTTAAACTGCTTGTAGATAAACCAGGTTCACTGGTGTTATTTCTGGCCCAGCAGCCCACTCTGCTGTACAAGACGTCCCACATTCCAGTCCTGCCTGCCTGCCTGCCTGCCTGTCTGTCCGTCATCTTGTCGTACCAAAGAGATGCTTGGAATGAGTTGTTGTCACTAGACAAACTAAACTGGGCCAGACCACACACCCACACACCCATACACACACACACACACACACACACAGAATACACACTGATCCCAGCAGAGAAAACAAAACAATGCTAGGAGAGCTGTTCCAACAGCTGTCCGAATGACTGAGTGTCTCTCCGTCAGTGCTGCACATTCAACAAATGGCTCTTTCTGTGTGTATCTGTACAGGGATACAAAAGGACAACCCGAGTGTGTGTGCGTGAGGTGATTACAGCATTCCACCGCTTTTTTTCCGATCCCATTCACACGCAAATCCAGGGTTACCGACACTCTCGAGCAGTGAAATCACACCAGTGCACAAGAAAGACAAAAGTCCCGGCACACAGAGAGCATGGGAACATTTCTGAACACTTCAAGAGGGAAGGGAGGGGCTTAGCCTTTGGCTGGCAGACCTCTCCCAACAGTCAGACATAAAAACACCACAGTATATTCTCTATATAATGCTCTCCCCACTATCACATACACATCCATTTATCATGTTCACATCTAATTCTTCAGTGTTCCATTTACAAAAAAACTAGACAGAAAAAAAACTTAAACAAGCCGGCCAGGGTTCTGTGGCAGCCCATTTTTGGTCATTGCTCCTCGGATCATCTCTCCGAAGTCAGACATGTTTTGGCTTTTTATTTTTTTAACTCTTTTAAAAATGTTCATGCAGCATCACTTTGTACACACACACACACACACACACACACACACACACACACACACACACACACACACACACAC